>APFE031084339.1:6116-19373 GCA_000404065.3 Pinus taeda
ATATATATATATATATATATAATATATTATATATAATAATATAAATAATAATATAATATAATATTATATTATATATTATTTAACAATAATAATAATAATAATTTTTCGATTTCATGAGGGAGCGAACGGGAGCGCAGGAACGATGGTTTGTAGTTCATGGACGTATCATATCTAGGGTTCAAAACTGGAAAAGAACAGAGTCAGAGGAAAAAAGCTCCACAGAGGGGGTCAGATCCTGACCCGACAGATGAAAAACGAGGGGTCCATAGGAACCCCATCGTATAAACAAATAATGTTGCACAAATAGACAACGCAGGAAGGTGTGCAAATTCTGGGATATGGAAAGTCACAGAAAGCGGAAGGGACTAGTAAAGGACGGAAAAAGATGGAAGGAAATGAGGATCACAATACTTAGAAGCTGAAAGGACAGGAGAACATAAATCGGAAAGAAAACAGAGGCAGGGAGAAGGCAACACAGGCACATTCCACTCATGAAGAAAAATGAGAAAAGAAGCAGACAGGAGAAGAAGAAGGGGCTTTGAATCAAGATAAGAAGGAACAAGAAGACAAGTTAGAAACAGGGAATGGTAAAAAGACTCAAGGTCCATGTAAACCTAAGGCGGAAGAAACCCTAAGAGTGGTGATAACATACCCAGAAATTCAAGCCTATTAGGATCACATGATCGAACATGCAGTGATCTATAAGTTCATGGGACTCTGGCCAATATAAAAGGTGCTATGCCAATGGATAAAGCAGCAATGGGAACCCAAAGGTGATGTTAGACTGCACTTTGGAGCCAAAGGTTTTTTCATTGTCGTTTTTGCTAATCTAGAGGATAAGGATAGGATTTTTGATGGCGGACCTTATTTCTTCGCCTCTACAGGTCTATACAATAGGCCTTGGAAGCCCAATTTTGTGCTAGAAAATGAAACCTCAAGCAGGTGTTGGTTTGGATTAACCTCTTCTCCCTACCAATAGACTATTGGGGATAGGCAGCTTTAAAACAAATAGGTGATAAATTGGGGACCTTCATAAAAGCTTCAGAAGCCACCCTGCTGAGAAGATACACCTCCTGTGCTATAATCTGTGTGGAAATGGATGTGTCAGGGGCACTGCATGAGGGACTATAGCTGGAATATAGGGATGAAGATTATTTCCAAGCTATTGATGATGAGAAAATTCCATTCCGATGCAGAAAATGTCATCAACATGCACATTTAATCAGGGAATGCCCATTAAATAAAATTGTGGAAGACCCCAAGGTAGACAAGGCAGAGAAGGCAGAGAAGAACAAGGAATTCTTTACTCGACCAAGAGTGAGACAAAGGGCAAACATGAAACGACCAAATAAAGCAAGCACATCTCATGGCAATACTACTAATGCTGCTCTGGAGATTGAAACTGAATCAGAAGACAACAATAAGGAACAAAACACATCTGAAGCAAATAGAACCACAACAAAACTTGAAACTCCAACCGGGGAAAAGAATCCCTCAAGAATCATATTACAGAATCAAGAGGTAACATAAGCGGAAAATGAAGACTCAGAAATGATCACAAGTGACATCGGAAGTGATGAGATGGAACTGACGGACATACTAGAGCAAGAAGGAGTTAATCTACCAGACATGGTAGAAAATTGGAAAAATAAAGGGATGGAACACATAGCAGAAGAAGAAGTTAGGAGAATCAATGAGATACTAATAGCAAGACAAAGGGCAGAAATAGAAATGCAGGGCAAGAACCTAGGCGTAGCCAAAGGGATGGGTTTCCGAACCAAAGGTCTACTTCAGACCTCTGCAAGTTCCAAACAAGGGGAAAAAGAGGATGCAGAACCAATCATGAGGCTCTACAGGAATTGGGTCAAATTCTCTTAAACTCGGGTGAGATGAAAGCTCTAGAAGCTTTTTCTCTAAACTACAAAATCTTGTTTTAAAATGAAAGTCATCTCTTGGAATGCTAGGGGGCTCAATAGCCAAATGAAACAACATCTTTTAAAGAAGAATATCCAAAAGAACAAACCTGATATGATTTTTGTGCAAGAAACCAAATGTGCAAGTAGCACTATTCGTAACATAAGCAAGAAACTAGGCAAACATACGGAATATATGGAAACTGCTAGCAGTGGATGGGAGGGAGGCTTAGTTACTCTATGGGATCCGCAAGTAATCAAAGTCCTCTCCTTTGAAGCGACCAGATCCTTCATAGCTGTAGAGGCTCAGGTGGTAGGAAATTCAGAAACCTATTTATGTACTAATGTCTATGGACCACAGAAGCTCGAAGAAAAGTTTCTTTTTTTGAGAACTCTGTTGAATCTAAAGCTAAGATTTCCCAAGGCTAAGGCAATCATAGGAGGGGATTTCAATATGATAACCACCCTCATGGAAAAGAAAGGAGGGATAAGGAGACTCAACAAATATTCTGAGGCTTTCTTAAACTTCATCAACTCAGCAAATTTAGTGGATGTCTACCCCATGAGTGGAGCTTACACATGGAATAACAAAAGGGGAGGTGAAAGACAAATTACTTCTCGATTAGACAGATTTCTAATCTCCAAAAGTATTATGATGGAGGGAATTATAGTAGAATCAGATATACTCCCTAGTGGAGGGTCAGATCATTGGCCCATTTCTCTAATGGCTGCTATACAGGGTACGCCAAAAATTAAGCCATTTAGATTTGAGAAATTTTGGCTTAGCCATCCGGAATTCATTCAACTTATTGAAAAATGGTGGAATGAACTAGTGGGCATCAGAGGTACCAAAATGTACAGACTACAAAGAAAACTGAGATATATCAAAGACAAAATCAAAATTTGGAACAAAACAGTCTTTGGAAACATATTCAAAGAAAAATCCAATTTAGAGGAGCAATTAGAGGAAATACACAAAGGTTGGATCACTGGGAATACTAATTCGGAAATAGTAAATAAAGAAAAAATGTTGATGCAGCAATGGAAGATCCATTGCCAACAAGAGGAATCCCTTTGGAAACAAAAGTCACACATTCAGTGGATTAAGGAAGGGGAACAGAACACCAAATTCTTTCACAGATCGGCAATGGACTACAGGGGGGCTAACAAAATTCTTAGTCTCAAAAATGAACAGGGAACCCTTCTACAGACGCATCAAGAAATTTCAACCCTTCTTACTACGCATTTCAACAGCATAGCTCAAGAGCCAGAGGTTGATAAAACAGAGGCAATTGAGGAACGCATCAAATCCATCCCCAAGATAATCACCGATGAGAAAAACCTGGCTCTGACTCGAGAAATTTCTCTGGAAGAAGTGGAATAAGCGGTAAAGGAGATGCCTAATGATAAAGTCCTTGGGCCGAATGGTTTTAACATCAATTTCTACAGAGCTTGCTAGGACATTCTTAAAACAGATATCTGGGAAGTTGTGGAAGACTCTTGGCGTTTTGCCTCTATCCTCAAGTCTCTCAACTCTACTTTCATTGCCCTGATTCCAAAAGAAGAGGATGCCAACACCCCTACAAAATTTTGGCCTATAGACTTGTGCAATGTCATATATAAAATTATCTCCAAAGTCATAGTTAATAGAATGAAACCTATTCTTCCGGGCCTCATCTCTGAAGAGCAATCGGGATATGTTGAGGAGAGACAAATTCTGGACAGTATTTTACTAGCCCAAGAAATGATTCACACTCTTAAAACCAGAAAGATGGCAAGTATGATGATGCAACTTGATATGTCAAAGGCATATGACAAGGTCAACTGGAGTTACCTGGAAGCAATTTTAAAATCTTTCGGCTTCGCTTGTCAATGGATAGAGTGGATTTTAGCTCTGATCAAATCTACTAAATTCTCTATTTTGGTAAATGGGGCCCCGTTCGATCAATTCTCCCCCTCACGAGGGCTCAGGAAAGGTGACCCATTATCACCATTCTTATTTGTAATCCTGATGGAAGGTTTAAGCAGACTGATTCGCAGCACGAAGGACAAAGGGAATATCATAGGATTATAGCCCCTGCCCTCCATTCCAGCAACCACGCACCAACAATTTGTTGATGATACGATGTTACATGGCACTCCAACAGTCAAGGAAACCTTGATCTTCAATAGGATACTCAATCTCTTCAGCAAAGCTTCAGGTATGGAAATAAATCTATCTAAATCTACCATCTTATTTTTCAATACTCATCTAGCAATGCAAAAAAATATTTCTACTATCCTAGGATTTCAGAGAGGCAGTCTGCCCTCAAGGCACCTGGGAGCTCCTCTAATGGATAGACCCTGGCAAAAACTCCATTGGGAAAAGATCCTAGCAAGCTTGGAGAAAAGATGCCATCACTAGACCCACAGGGCTCTTAATTTTGCTGGCAGGCTAGTATTAACGAAAGTAGTCCTTCAGGCTATTCCTCAGTATCTTCTCTCTATAATTCCTGCCCCCAAAGGTGTCCTTTAGCAAATAAGAACTATTCAGAGAACCTTCTTATGGTATGGGAATTCTGAGAGGAAAAAGTGGGCACTAGTGGCATGGAACAAAATATGTAAACCCAAACAATTGGGTGGATTAAACTTGCAAGACCCATCCACAATCAACAGGGCATATGGTGCTAGTTTGTGGTGGAGATGGCTAAAGGAACCCAATCTGCATTGGGCTAGACATTGGAAGGAAAAATATGCTCCAAGGCATAGCACCTAGCACCTGATCAAGATGCAAGAGCATCCAGAAGGCTCGCCAATATGGAACCTAGCAAGTAAAAACCGACACATTGTACAAGAGAATAGCTTCTGGGAAATTCGAAATGGAGTAACTGCCTTTTTTTGGGAGGATGCCTGGCAACAACTCCCCAAGCTGGAAAGGCCTGAGTTTGCAGGTCTTCAGAGAAGCTTTCAAGAGCTTGGAAGATTGACAGTGAATAGCTATTGGAATCCCAATAATAGGGATCAAGAATGGAGAACTTGGGACATTAATGAAACAGAGTATAGGGCCGATGCAGACAATGACATCAGGAACTTGCAAGCACTATTAAACAAAAGAAGAATCAGGATTGCTGATGACAATGACCAATTAAGGTGGGGAGAGCAAGGAGGGGGAAATTTTACGCTTAAAGTAGCTAGAAAATTCATTGAAGATGGCGGGCATGAAGAAAAAGTCAAATGGAGCAACAAAGTTTGGGATTCACAGTTCTTGCCGAAAATTAAAACCTTCCTTTGGCTCCTAATGCGCAGGAAGACTCTTACTTGGGAAAATCTCCAAAAGAAAGGGTTTTGTGGCCCATCAAGATGCCCCATGTGTGGTAAGGAGGAAGAAAAAATGAATCGTTTCTTCAACACATGTGATTTGGCAGACCTTCTGTGGAAGTGGGCGGAAACCACCCTGCAACAAACGGACAGAACAAGAGAATCCATTCAAGAAACCATCAAGAAGTGGCGAGGAAATTTTCTCTAGAAATCAAATGGTTAACATTATTTGGAAGACGATGCCAGGTTTCATTACATGGTCAATTTGGAAGGAAAGGAACAAAAGATTTTTCTTAAATGAAACTAGAAATATAAATCACTCCATAGATATTATTATACAAAATATCAGGCAATTGGTGCTTGTTAAAGGAAAACCAAAACAAGATACTAAAGTATCAATAGGGGAAGCACATATCTTCAAAGATTTCAACCTGGATATAGGCACCTGTGTCGCTGCCATGAACCACCAACAGGAAATAAACACCACTTTAAGCATCTGGAAACGTCCACCTTCAGGCTTCCTTAAACTAAATTTTGATGGTGCCTCTCGGGGAAATCCTGGTTTGGCCGGCATTAGAGGCATTCTCAGGAGCAGCGAAGGAGAAATTCAATACATCTATAACAGAGCCTTAGGGGAAGCAACCAATAATGAGATGGAGTTCGCAGCATTGGAATAGGGACTAAGAATTCTTCGGAAATTACAGGTGGATGCAGCAGTGATTGAAGGGGACCCTCAGCTCGCAATCACAGCGGCGAGGAGGTTGTATGCAGGAGCTAAAACTAACAATGTCATTCAACATTAGAGACTGCAAAGGTGACAGAGAACATTGCAGAGCACCTTTTGAGTTTGAATGGGTTACTCTTTCAGGCATTTCGTCGCAAAGCCAATTCAGTTGCGGATCATTTGGCGAATTATGGTATAGAGAACCCCACCATCATCATTGATAGCTATTGGCAGGACATCACCTACCCAGAAGTACGAGACAAGTGTACTCTGCTCTCGAGGCATGATATGGTTAACGATAGATAAGGCCCAAGGGACGACGATCTTGGCAGGCATTGGGATATGATTAACATCAATCGTATTGAGAAGGGAATTAAGGGTCGGCAGAGGAATGAAGGACATGCAGGAAATGGGCATTCAATGCGCAGGCAGGCGGGAGTCACTCCCTTTAGATCCATGAAGGAAAAGTATGAGTGCTGACGGCCACCATTTAAAAGTATGGACACCTGGCACTCATCAGAGGGATGTAAGCATGGAAACCTTAATAACAATACTTTGATACATCATCGAAAATATGATCCACGAAGCAAGGATAATTATGAAAGGATTTGCGGTCAGAGGATGAAAAGATGGTACACAGCAAGTGATTCACTCGCTCATTCCCCTATATCTCCAGACCCTAGAATTGCTAGAGTCACAATGCATTCGCTTATTCTGCAAAGACTCTTCTTCTCGGCCCTCAGAATATGGTGTAGCTTGGGGCTTACTATCCGGAAAATGGCAGGCGAAGGTAGCAAGAATGCATCTGCCAACAGGGATCTCAAGCAAGCTAGGGAAACTTATGAGATGAGGGCCTCACAGAAGGAAAAATGTAAGATTGAGGAGCTAGAGGCTATAGTGGTGGAGGAAGAGGAGAATTTGGAAGAGCATGAGATTAAGAAGGATATGGAATGGGTTCTGGACCCTAGAACACCTTCAACCCGGGCCACCCAATACGTCCGCACGCACGTAGAAATGTGGCGGATGAAGCTGATGTTGGCAAAAGCCATAAGCATGCGACGAGATTATATCAGCCAGGCTCGACAAGCTCAACATGCTATTGCCGCAACTTCTGCGGAGCATTACGCAATCTTGGAAGGCTTGGACTTTAAAATCAGCAGTTTGGAGCAGCAAATAGACAACATTTCCAAAAAGCTCACAGTCTTGATCAGCCTGCTGCAACGCTCAATCTGTCAGGAAGTTGCAGGTGCTAGGGATCGGGCGGAAGGAAAAACTGAGCACCAATCAGGGAACGTGCTCTTCGCTTCCTCAGGCTGGCAGAGCTAAGGCCTCGACTGGTCAGGAATCCCCCCAAGAACTATATTGTTCTCGAAGTGTGATGGTTTCTGCTGCAAGCACTGGATCAGTCCCTGGGTCAGGGGACTACTCTCTAGATCACTGCGTTTTGTCGGTTTTTGGTTTTTCATTGCTCTCTGTGAGCCTCGGACTGGGTTATACCATGGTTTTGATGTCTCTCGTTTGTTTCATTGTCTGTCTTTTTGGTCGTGTTGGCTAGTATTAGAACTAGGAAAATTGTCTTATGTATGCACGAGCAAACCTTTTGTAAATTTGTATTATTATCGTAATATAAAATGCTGATTCCACAAAAAAAAAAATTAGTTTCTCTTTTAAATTTTAAAAATATATGATAAATATTGCAATAACTTTATTAAATAATTATATAATAAATATTTTAATAGCTTTATTTATTAAAATAAAATTATAAAATTTTCAAATTTTATAAAATTTTCATTTGAAAGCAATTCATCCACTGCCTTTCCTTTCAATCTCTTTAGAATAACAGTGTGAAGAGTTTTCAAGGTAAAATTAGAAGCATTTATATCCAGTGAATTAATCCAAACATAAAAATAAATACAATGGTATACTTATAATAAGTGTAATTATAGTAGGAAAATACAAATAATAAAAAGTAATTTTTATTATTGATTTTTTTTTGGTGTTTGGAATAGATTTGCAAAAAATCTCACTATGACAAAGATGTAAAAAAACCAAAAATAACTCATGTTTTACAACCGACAACAATAAACTCTATAAATAGTGTTTTTTTTAGGTAATACTTTCTGAATGTGCAATGGACATAATTTCAACATTTCGCAAATTGCCAACTTTATCGAAATTGTTATCTATCCATTTATTTCGAAATTGCCAACTTTATTTCGCAGAGAGCCACCAAGACACGCCGAGGTGGCTTCGAAGGTCTACGCGCGTCCCCCGCTTCCCACTTCACCTCTACGCATTCATTGTCCATAACTCTCGCACTCTCCTCCATTACTGCGCTCGGAATTGCAGAACCATCTCCACATAAAATTCTGTTATAACTCGCAGCTTTTTTGTACACAGCACCAGGAATATAGTTAAACCACACCTTCTGATCGTTGTATCCTTCGAAGATTCTCGTCGCAGGAAGCGGCCCTGCTATGATATTCGCACTTCCGTTCCCCATCCACGCCAGGTTTAAACCACGAGCTTCAATTCTGAGAAACAAAAGCGAACAATCAGCCAAATATCAATGCAGTGAATATGCTTTTTTTAAATTGGTTCACTGTATTAATATGGTACCAACTACTGCAGGAACAAAACCTACTCGTTAGTTTGAGAAAAGAGTGAATTACCAAATTCAAATCAGGGTTAGAATTACCCAAAAAAATGGAAAAAAAAACCATATAATACCAAAGCCATTTCATGGTGGAAGAAGATGTCCTAATCAAGGGGAGCTTCATTTGCAGTCCACACTCTTCCTACAATATTATTTCGAAGGGCAGATCCCTCATACGACTTCTCCTCCCATCCAAAGGCATCCACAAAAGCATTGAAGTCAGATGCAGATTTTATACATTTAAAGCCTCTGAAAAGTAGAGCCCCGGTCTCCTGCAACTCCTTCTGAAACCACTCTTTCTCCTTCCTTACAGACTCCAAAACTGCACCCAACTCTTCATCATGGGAATAATAACATTGCTCATGAGCTACTACAGGCGTGATAACTATGGGGAACAAGCTACCATTATCAATTTTCTTTTGCTCTGGAATTTTACCCTCCCTCATATTCACCGGGGCCATTATTTCTTCAATATTCAAGATTCTCAAATAAGGAAGCAGAGAAAGATATTGGGTACGTAGTTGGAGGCCTCTATTTATACGCAGGTACAGGCATTAAAGCCGCTTGTTCCGGTGGAAGTATGGCAGTCTTGAAGTGTACATGTGTGCGTGAAGCGAGGGGTGTCGACTTACTAGGGCTACATATCAGACTGTGGTGATCTTGCACGGTTAATATTAGATTTTGGAAAAATATTCTATTTTCAAATGTGATGTATTTAAAGATATCACAGAAGATAATTGGAATACGTGAGTAATGGTTTTTTGGCATTGTCTTTTAAGTGAGGCTATTGTTGGAAAGTAAAGCCAGTTCATCATCAATTTGACCAAAGAAAAGATTGAATTGTAAAAGAGGAAAAACAAGAAACTAATAGTCCTAGATCTTGTAATAGTTAAAATTTATTTTTTATTTTTTGGAGTTGTATGATTTGTCTTCTTATTTAAGTTGTTGCTAGATTTGATTATTCTTTTCCTCACGATAAACCACACCTAATTGGTTCGAAAAGGTAGATAAATGTCTTTTGAGGTATTATTGAATTTTTTCTTTTCTTAAAATCTAGATATAAATCACAAAAGTCTAAACTCACTTAAATAAATATTATGATTATAAACATAAATTTATATAAATTATAATAATTAATAATCTCAAATATATACCAATGTTGCAGTTATAGTCATTGGGATATTATCGACAAGGGACAAAATCGGAAAAAAATCGTAAAAATCAGGAAATAATCGGAAAAAATGGTAAAATACAAAAATATTCTCTTTTTTTTTTCAATTTTTTTAATATCTAAAGGATCTACAACATAAAATAAATGTATTCACACATAAATATGATAAAAAACAAATATATAAGATGTGTAATATCGTTTTTAGTGCTACATCACACATAACAGTGAATTCATGTCCTGAATAGTAAATAGTAAGTCCTGACTCCTCATTCGTGAGTTCCAACTCAGCTTCAAAATATCAACAAAAAATATAATAATGTATCTCATATAATGAGTCATGATGTCATATACAATGAAATGAACAAAATAACTAAAGTTTAATAGACTAATACTACCGATTTCCTCTGCCCCTCTTGCGAGAAAATGCAATAGCTTTCCCTTTTCCTATGGATGTAGATGAAAGTGGAGTTGGAAGTGGACTCTGTTTTGCTCTAGAAGTTGAAGAACCAGGAGTTATAGGAGGTATACCACATCCTCTACTGGTGGCAGGGGTAGCCCAGGTAGGTGGTGTCACCTCCTCCTCCTGTTGCTCCTCCTCCTCCCCCTCTATGCCTTCCACTAACTCCTACTCTAACCAATCATCGACAGACTCCATGAGAGGCCTCTCGGCATCAACCCTCCATGCAACAGTGATGTCAATCCCATCCAATGAGATGGCCTCCATATCAGGTGTCCTCTCAAGTTGCCTCACCCACAATCGAAGATTGTAGTAGACATAGACCATGTCCTTAAGTCCCTGGGACTCCAACCTATACAAGGATCATGAAATAAATATTATAAAAAAAATATTGTTTAACAAATTCAAAAAAATATTTTAAGCTTTAAGTTTAAACTATTGCACTTCTTGTTGTGTATTTTTTCAAATACACTCCAGTTGCTCTTGCATCCTGATGAGCTACATGTTTGGCTGAGGATTCAAATGGAAAACTTTTACAAATGGAGTACCCTGGCACCATACATTCCCCCCCATGCATCTATAACAAAATTACAAAAAAAAAAATAAATAAACATAAGAAAAAAAATGAAATTTGAAATTTGAAGCAAAGTATGAAGCTATGAACTTGAAGAGAATGAAATTTGAAATAAACTAAAAAATACTTGGCATTTTAGTTGTCCTATCAGTCACAACCATCTCAAAGCCAAATGTGCCACTTGCCATCCTGTATGTCTCCATTTCTTTAGATAATTTTTTACTTGTTCATCAATCACTTCCTATAAGAGGAGTTGTTTCTAAAACCCCTCATCTCCCTTATCATCATAATAGGCTCGAATGGATTCTTTGGCCCTATCCATGGCCTCATACAAATAGCCCATTGCGGGCTTCTCATAATCAACTAATCGAAAAAAATTTACCAAAGGTTCAGTAACGGTGCACACCTCCTACACTCCCGCACAGAGGTCTTCCTGGTATGAAACTAATCTGCATATGGCCTCTCCCTCTGGTTTGCGGCTCATTGTCAAAGTACAACACTCCTTTGAAAAAAACATTCTCTTCACATCCCACATAGAATTCAAGAGAGATTGAAGAGATATGAAACTGGTGGCAAACCGTGTAATGGTGGGGCACACCAACTCTTTATTGTTGGTGAATTTTCTCATCAAACTAAGCACAGATGTATGATTATATAAAATTTTTGTAATGCTTTTTGATGACTCAACAATATTTTTGACAAAGGAAATTTTACCTATGTCCTCCAACATCAAATCAATACAATGTGCAGCACAAGGTGTCCAAAATAAAATACGATGCCTCTCCATAAGCATCCTGCCAGTAGCAACACAATTTGTAGCATTTTCCATTATGACTTGGACAACATGTTCTGCACCCACCTCCAAAATAAACACATCCAGCAAATCACATAAAGTTTTTGCATCTTTGATATGTGAAGATGCATCAATAGATTTCATGAACGTTGTCCCATTGGGACAAGTAACCAAGAAGTTTATAAGGGTTCTCCCCTTTTTGTCGATCTAACCATCTGACATCACAGTGCATCCTGTTTGTGCCCATGATGCCCTAAACTCCTCCAATCTTTTGGTGCAGTCAACCTTTTCATTTTGAAGAATCTGGCCTCTAAAGTCATCATAAGAAGAGATTTTGTACCCTAGGCCAATAGTTGCAATAGCATCAACAGTAGGCTGGAAAAATGGATTATTCTTTGCAACGCTAAAAGGAATATCACTCCAAAGGAGAAATTTGGCCAACAACTTGTTAGTTTGTTCTTTCTCAATTTTTTTAAGTATTGAAGTGATAGATGGTTGTGAACCAGGTGTGATTCTAGGAACAAAAAAGGATGAGGCAACTATCAGGTTGGTTATAGATATTGATGCTGAAGTAGAACCAGTGCCACTTCCTTCATCTAAGCCTAACACCCTCTTTTCTAGTTGCATCTTCATTTCTGCTTTGGCCTCTCTGTTGTACTCTAATTCTTCCAATGATCTCATGGCTCTTCTAATGATTTCCAGATTTGTATTTGTGCAAGGCCCTACATCAAATCCAGGGATTTGTGCAAGGTGATACTTCAATCTATAAACCCCCTTTGACATATGATGCCCACATAACTTGCAACTCAAGTTTATTCTATCAAACCCTCCATCAGGATCATCAAATTCCCATAGAGGGTCCAATTTCCTTGGCATGTTTGTAACTTGGTTGAACTCTTGACTCTTGAATTTTAAATTTGTAAGATGAAGTTTGAAGTTGAACTTTGAACTTTGAAGTTGAATGGTGAACCTATGGCAAAATAATGATTGCAAGTTACAATAAATAAAAAAAATTACATATATGTGTAACATGACAAAATACATGGATTTTTTTACAATTTAACAAACAAAAACCCCATCAAATCAATTCAAAAATATTTGATAAACAATGGGTTATTCAAACCCAACCAAAAACATAAAAAAAACTAAAACAAAACACACAAATTTGGTGTCCATATCGGTTTGCTGGAGAAAATTGATCCTCTCCTCCTTAGCGCTCAATCCACCAAGGTTTTTGACTTGTTTTTCTCCTCAAATCAACTCCCAGTCGACAAGTTTTTTCTCCTAGGTCACTTCCAATCCACCGCTGCTCCCGACCATTGAAATGAATAAAAAAAAAATCGTTTTTTCTAATATAAATTCGTTGTCCATCGGCCCAATGATTTTTACTAATTGAATCGCGATTTTTTGGGTTGTTATCGCGAGTATTTCAAAAAATCGCAAAAAAAATCGACTTAATAATTGGGGTGATTAAATCAGGAAACAAAAATATGATTTAATCGTGATTTTCACATCACTAATATATATTCTCTTGTATATTATGGTTAAACACAAACTACATACCTATTATTTAAAATCTTATTATATTACTTTCATTATTCGTTATATTTGACCATGAATATTTTAATTTTCTCCTTATGTAGTTTATTTTATATTTATAAAAATTTAATAT
>APFE031084347.1:0-38351 GCA_000404065.3 Pinus taeda
AAATATGAACATAAATGAGTTATACATGTTACAGGAGCATTAACAAATTTGTTTTCGTTTTTTATTATTTTTTGGAAAATGAATCGTGGTCGCTAAGTAACTGGCATACCACTTTCTGGTTCCATATTCCACATTGAAGCACCATCCAATTCTTAAATAATCATTACACAATTTAAGAATTTAACAAAAGTTTAAAGTATTGTAAAAGTTCCTTTTTTGCAATGTAATTATTTGGAATCTCCATGGCAAAGATAATTTGGGGGAGATTGCTAATTACAGTAGAATAATTTTTTCCAGTTGCAGCTTTTTCAAGAGGAAAAAATGGTATCGTTCATTATAAAAGAAAGTTACATATGATTTTCTCCATTTACTACCTGTTGTACGAAAACAGTTATATAAATCTATTGCGTCTTAAATTTTTGACAATATCTATCTCTCTATACTATGTTGTGTCTGTCTCTATGCAACTTCTATTTTTCCCTTTCACATAAAGGTAACTACCTTTAAGTAGACGTCAAAAACACAAAATACAATATTTGTTTGCCACGATGTATACCACATATAGAAATTTGAAAT
This sequence comes from Pinus taeda, assembly GCA_000404065.3. Classification (NCBI taxonomy): domain Eukaryota; kingdom Viridiplantae; phylum Streptophyta; class Pinopsida; order Pinales; family Pinaceae; genus Pinus; species Pinus taeda. Next base: position 577 of record APFE031084347.1, read on the forward strand.
AGCAATTTATATCACATGAGACTCTCTTCGTATGACTTCCCATCATATCATGATATATCTAGTTCGCTAGAGACATCCATTTTCAAAAGCCGGAAAGTTGATCTTCCCACTTGTGCATTGCATCCTTCTTTTGACAATAAGTATGCCTCACTATTTTGTTCTTTGTAGATATGGGAAATAGAAATCCTTCTGAATTCATTAATCAATACCCTGATCTTGCTTTTTCAGTTAAAACACTAAGAAGTCTCCAATTTATATCTTTCACTTGCCCATTCAACAACCACCCTGGAGTCTCTGAATATGATGACATCCTCAACTCCAAGCCATTTGGAACAATACAAGACTCCCCACAATGCAAGAATTTATACCCTGGTGTTGGATCCTTTACTGCTAAATCAGAAAAAACGGTAAAAGTCTTTGGGCCCTAATGGATGGCCATCCTAGTGACACATGATTTGAAAGATGTGGCCCCATCGAAAAAACCGACTAGATAGTAGGCCCACAGGGTCCTTGGATGTCGATTGCATTGTGGTGTCTTGTCCTCATGGAGACCATATTCCTTAAAATATGTTGAAAGATTAATGCATGTCCTCCTCACATCTTGTTTCACCCGCTAAAAAATGCAGGTGTTCCTTTCCCTGCATAATCCCCATTGCACAAAAAATGGCAAATGCCTATGAGACTTGTATTCAACAAACCACTGCCTTAGACATGTCCCAATGTCTGTCCTATCCTATCTTGTTTTGAAGTTCAAAGCGTTGAGCACCCCGAACCACACCGACATAAAAAAGGGACACACTGTAAGAAAATATGGTTAACATCTACTTGAGAAAAACATAAATTGCACCCACCCGGGCCATGGAATCCCCTCTTGATAAGGTTATCTCGTGGTAATCCCAAATCAGAATTATGTTGTGAAACACAAACCATACAAAACATTTGAGTTTCTATGGCATATTCCACTTCCATGACCTGTTGAACCAACTATAGCGAAGATTCGCGAATGAAACCTGTTTAATTATGGAGTATGCTTCATTTACCTTAATCTGACCTTTTTGGAATCCACCACACCAAGTCATTCTGTCTTCTTTTGGAGTCAACAATATCCCTACTAACTTTAATTGTAATATATATTCTTTACTTTCTTCAGCAAGGTGTCCCATTAGACCCAAATCCTTGATTTCTTTCCAAGAGGTTGAATGCGGCAATGTCTCAAGTGTACTACTATATCCTTAAGAACATATATACCCAACTCATGTAAAAACGAAATCAGGGATAAAGATAGAGTATGATTACCTTCCACTCCAATGAATTCATCCAATCTGATTTCCGGAAGAGATCCTAAGCCGATTTCCCATCTTAGGTTCCCAAGGAGCCAATGTTTTGTATGCAATGGGCTTCTCTAAGATTGCAAAACTGCCTTAGGATCAGGAGCTCCCTCTCTTATCCATCCATATAATTCCTTCCTTTTAAGATATTTAACTTTAATGATCCGATGCCATAATCCATCACCGCACACTGCCCTCCAAATTTTTTCGAGAAATAAGGTCATATTAAAACATTTTGTATCTTTCAAACCCCATCCACCTTCATCTACCAGACTAGTCAACGTCTCCCTACGGACAAGGTGGATTTTCTTATCAGAACCAGCACCAGCCCATAGAAAATAAATAATGATAGAGTTGATCCTATTTACAATACCCTTCAGCAATTTGAATATATGGAGATGCTTTTTAAAACAAATTCAGTCATAATAAGTCCGCCTCCCAGTGATAACCACTTATGAGACCATAAGTCTAGCATCTTCTCAAATTCCTGAGATAACCTGTCCAAGTCTTTATTTTCATAGCCATTTGGCTTCAAGAAGAAACTAAAGTACTTAAATCCTCCATCCAAAGAGTCCACTGGACATCAAACAAAGATGAAATCTCCTTCATCATTGTCCCCTCAGGATTTGTCGATATTAGGAATGACTTAATATTATTCATTAACAGACCCAACACCACTCCAAAAGATCTTATAATCTTGAATAAATCCTTCCATTCATTTAGAACCGCCTTCCCAATTGAAAACACAGCATCCAAGAACATAAAGTGTGTAAGGGAAATATCATTTTTCAACCTGCATCTTGTAATGATACCCCTTTCGCTTGCATCCGAAATTCGTCTACTTAATCTGTCATTCACCAACAAGAACAGGAGAGGAGATAGGGCACATCCCTGTCTAATACCTTGAGATGCCTCGAAAAAAATTGTAGGGAGGCCATTGATGATGACCGCATAATTAATAGATGATATACAAGCCGTGATCCACTCCACCATATGTGCACCAAGACCGATCTTAATTAGGATCATTCTCAAGAATTCCAAGTCGACACAATCATAGGCTTTTATAATATCTATCCTCATTAGGCAAGCTTCAATTTGACGGGTCTTGATGGAGTGTAACATTCTTGTGCAATGCAAATTGCATCAAGAATTTCTCGGTGTTCTAGAAAGCCAAACTATTCAACAAAGATGATCCTTGACAACGATGGCTTGATTGGATTTGCAATGGTCTTGGATATCAAGTTATAGATTATATTGCACAATAAAATTGGACAGAAGTCCGAGAAGGTAGAGGGCTTCATTACCTTAGGTATTAGTGCAACGAAAGTTGCATTCACTGTTCTTGTTACCCTACATAATCTTTGGGACTCTACCAAATATGTAAGATCATGAAGCATTATGTCTTGGAAGTGAATATACAATTCCATGGTCCAGTTTTATGGTCCTGGACTCTTACCTCTTTCCATTTCTTTCAAGACTGCAATAACCTCATCCTTTGTGATCAATCTCTCCACTCGATCTTTTCCCTCCTCATCAACCATCATAGGGAATAGGTTGTAGAACTCCATATGATTGGAAAAACGAGGCACATCTCTTTCGATGTAATGGTTACAAAAGTGACGAAGAGCTTCCTTCTGTATTTCCACTTGTGAGTGAAGAAGACACCCCGATTCATCCCCAATATTCCAAATTGAGTTTTGATTTCTCTTGGAAGATGCCTATCTATGGAAAAATCATTTGTTTTTGTTACCTTCTTCCACCCACATCGACCTGTTTTTTTGTTTCCATTCCTATAATTTCCTCTTCATAATCTAGTTTTTTCGTTGCTCCAATTAAAGAATTAATTTTTGGAAAAATTAGAAAAGTATGTTGGATCCCGAGCGTCTTCAAGGAGCTTCATTTGACTATCGATCCAAATCAATTCCCTCAACTTCTCTTTCTTCTTTTCTCTTGCCCATTTCTGAACCTTTTCTTTGAGAATTTTCAGCTTGTGAGATATTGAATTCATATTCGAAACCCCAGGGTTCACTCTTGTCTTACTCTAGGTGTCACAAACCAGAGCATTAAAATCCTTTTTCAACCAAAGGGGTGAAATTTAAATGGGAAATCTCATCTCTTATGTACCCCCGTCCATTCCAAAAATATAGGGAAATGAACAGAAATGTGTGAAGGGAGGATCCATGAGAATAACTTTATCAGGCAATAAGTTATATCCTCCTAGACAAAGAACCTATCCAATCCTTTTTAAATACTCTGTGAACCCCATCGATCATTCTTCTAGGTAGAACCGATAGGGTCTGGCCATATATCCTTAAAATATTTCTGATTGAAAAAATCCTTAAACTATTTACCGAATAAAACAAGTTTGCATTGGGTACCCCAAATCTCATTTGTCTCTAGCGTACCAGATGTTCTCAACACCTTGCCAGCAAGGCACTGTCCCTAGTTGGAGCCAATGTTGTAACTCACTGCATTATGAGTTTTCAGTTGACCAAAGTGTCAAAGAATAGTGAAGTTTGAAGCCATCTTCCAAGCCATAGAAGCTCTCAAAGCTAAATCGGACCCTCTCCTTTCGATAGTGCTCGGAACGAGATTTCCAACGTTATATGGAAGTCCAAAAATGGACTTTTGTATCAGAAGATATGGCTTGTTGAAGTTCAGGGGTTCTGTTGCCTTTGAAGTGAAGGAGAAAAACATATCGGAGGTCCGGGAGTGCATCATAAATCGCAATCGACGTTTTTCTAAAGTAGCAACAAGGGAGGTCAGAGCAAATATCATGATTAGCGATCGCCAATATCGGATATTGGAAATCGGAGGCCCATGGCGCATAGCATATCGGTGTTTCACGATATAGAGTGCCGATATCGCATATCGATGATCGCAGGTGCAAAAGGGTGCACACAAACACAATGTCATGAAATTCGTCGAATGCCGATATCATGAAAATTGCTGAAATTTGGGCCTTTAGTGTTAAACCGTTGGGAGGGGCCGATTTCATTTAACAAAGAAATTCAAAGAAAAACGAAGGGCGGATGGGCCCTTTTCTCTCTCCTCTGGGGGGCCACGTTGCAGAATCCTATTGGTCCTAATAAACCATGTGGCGGCGGATGTCAATATGACATGGTGGTACGAAGAACACGTGGCATGCAAATTTGGCGTTTTCAGGGGTCCTGTGGGGGCATATCTGGGTGACACTTGTCACCAGTCGGGAAGAGACACGTGGCACTGATGATGTCGTCAACCCCGTAAATCAGCGATGCACAAGCCAAAGTCCCTCCTCTGTCGAAGTCCCTTCTGACTTGCGATTGCGATATGCGAGACCCCTCTTGGATGTAATATCATATGTGATGCATCCTATAAACTGTCGTGGCTAGGCAATTGGAAAATGTTGTGAAAGATGGTAAAAAGGCCCTCTATCCTATATTGCGATTGTGATATCCCGTGTGGGCCCAATCTTGCGGATCGATGATTTGCAAGTGTCAAGGGGAGATACTGAAGGCTAGCATAAGAAATCATCGATGTGCAGGATTCTATGTATAAGAGTAAAAAGCCCCCCGGGCAAGAGTCAAAAGGCTCTAGCGCCTTAGGGAAAAGCACCTTGTTTTAGACCCTAGTCATATGAAGAGAATTAGAGAAAGGGGCTAAAGCAACGGGGCCTAAAGGGGATCAGAACTCTCCTATTTTGTAATGTTTTTAGTGATAAGTGCCAGCACCAGAAAATCCTCCATATTACACCATAATTGCATCACCAGGCATATCAGGGCGCCGATAGTGCTTTACAGGGATTTTGTGAGGGCAGATGAGTTGGCATCCACGTTCAGAGTGTGTTCTCCATGATGGGTGACCACTCCCACTTCGTGAAAAAGAGGGAACAAGACTGAAAGTGACAAGGAAACAACTCAGAGAGGATTAGCCGTGATTTAGCAGAAACATGCTTGGACCAGAGGCCATCAAAGAAGAGCGACATGGAGATATTTTAAGGACCATAATTTCAGTTTCATTGGATTAGTTTTGTTTTATTGTTTTTGATCGTTGTGTTTTTATTTTGTTTTGTTTTCAAGAAAGCTATCTTACTGTTGTAATAATTAGAGGTTGCACACCGAGACATCTAATCATATAGACAGTTGTAAACTCCAGCCAGGGGATATTTTTGTAACTGATTTCCTTGCTTCCCCTTTCCTTATAAGAGAGAGGAAGAAACACTTAGAGAAGGTTCCGGAATTCCGCACTCGAGTGGTGTAAATTCTGCGACTCCACTTTTGGTTCTACTTGCCTGTTCATGAGGGACTTGAGAGATATTTGGCTGAATATAAATGGACTGGTATGTTGGAATCATATTGGATTAATGAAACTATTTGGTGATTCGAATCAGAATAATGCGCAATATGTTTTCCCCTTTGTAAATCTCATTTTCATATATGTTTTCCTCTTCTACTGAAATTGTGTAATGAAGCTGCCAGTCTCATGCTTTCATGGCTCTATATTTTGCTGTTAAATAGAGAACAATACCTGTGGTTATTACAGATTTACTTGTGTTATTCAATAATTTATAGTACTTGTAGTAATTACAAATTTACATGTGTTATTCGATTAACCCGCAATACCTGTATGAGCACAAATTTTTAATTACACTATTTAGTAATAAATGTACGCATGATGTATAGATTTTTGGACCTTAATTAGCGCTCCACTATTTATGTCATCCCATCTCTTCTGCCTTCCATTCTTCTTCTAGAACATCGTTGCTTAGGACTCTATCTTGTTTACAACCCTATGCATCTATTTCCTTTTTTTCTTTCTTCCTCTTGATTTTACTACAACTTCATTTTTAAGTTGTTCATTGTTGTGTGTTGGCCACCATAACAAGACATTTCTCTTTGAGGTTGCCCCGATTTACCTCCTACGCATTTGGATCCATGCATTGGCTTGAGTTTACCTGGATGGCAAACTATTGAACCAAGCCCCCTTTATTCTTTTTTAGTTATGTGACAATTGGAGTACTGGAGAAACCCCCTCACAGATAATCTCCCATTCACTCCTCTATTCAAGATGTCCTAGACACTGGTCTACAATCAACCCAGAGGCTTTCTCTAGGAAGCTTTCTATATCTCCCGAAACACTTGTGCCGCAGGTGCTAGAAAAAGTGACAACACACTCTAAGTGATAAACCATTCTAATCCATCTAACTCAATATCCATCATGTGCATAGAGAGATCAAATCCCTCCAGTTGTAAAACTTTCCTTAAGTTCTACACTCCAAAAAGAATGTTTGGAGTGTAGGTTTCAGCAAGACCTTACAAACACACTTTGTTAGACTCGTAAAAGGCATTGGAGTGTACCAGTATTGTGATGTTATGTTTACTCAAAAAATTGCCCCAAATATCAATTTCATCCTGCTTATCATATGCAACATTAAATTCAAGTCAAAACACACTTATGCCTCTTTCAAGTCAAGTCAGTACCAAAAACTCACAAGATCATTTTTTTTTTTGAAACCTTGATGGGTAGCCCAGTTGGTCGAAGCACCTTGCCAAGTTGTTGGCCCTCTTTCATGAGGTGCAAGTTTGATCTTTCTTGGGTCCATTAGGATCATAGGGGATAATATTCATAAGTGGGCTAATTTCTATACTTTTTCCAAAAAAAATATTCGCAAATTTCCATTTTTTCTAAATATAGTTCGCTCAAATTTTATAGTATGAAATTATTTTACCTTAAAAACCGCAAGATCTTATATAGACTTATATAATATAATCAAAATTTTAGATATTTTTACAAAAATATCATCAAACATTTTACAATTTTTCTATTATAGATTACCAATATTAGGTTTGTGAATTTTCAATAAATATCCATCCTTAAAATTTTCCATGGTATTAAAAAATATTAAAATTTGAAGAATGAAGCACCATATTCAAATAATTATGAGATTTTCGTCCAAGTTATTTGGCCAGTCAATTCAAGTCAATGTACCTTAGATCCATTATTAAAGTCATGTTAGTTACAACAACTTATAAGATTTGACAGAAGATAAGAGAATTTGACAATACTAAGATAAGCGTAGTCTAAATATGCTACAATTTTGTCCATAAACAATAGAAATTTGGGCATGATTTTAAAGAAAGTGATATAAATTTTTAAAATTTAGGCTACAGCTGTCAAAATTTAAAATTTTAGATACCTTAAAAAAATTTAATAATACTAAATCCATTTTTAACATCAAAAAAATATATAATCTTTTTCAAAATATGACCAAAATTTCCAGACAAAAAAAACATAAACATTTAACTACGGAATTAAAATCAAGTCATTACCTACCGCTGACAAGATTTGTAAAATGAGCCGTCAAAATATCATAATAACGACATCAATCATTTCACGTCAATGAACAATTAAAGTCAAGTCATTACCGATAGTACAACAAATGCGATGATACCGACATTTTCTTGAAATTTGTATCCGGCTTACTCGGCGACTCAATACGCCCTTACTCTTCATTCATTAAAGTGAATTTGTGTCCGAGTTAGTCGGCCACTCAATACGCCCTTAGTCTTCATTCATTAAAGTGAATTTGTGTCTGAGTTAGTCGGCCACTCAATCCGCCCTTAGTCTTCATTCATTAAAGTCAAGTCATGACCCACAACTCACGATATGAAGAACGGTACCTACATATTCTTACACACCATTCAAGTGGATACCAACCTAGAGCATTAAAATCCTTCTTCAACCAAAAGGGGTGAAATTTAAATGGGAAAGCGCATCTCTTATGTACCCCCTTCCATTATAAAAATATAGGGAAATGATCAGAAATGTGTGAAGGGAGGATCCATGAGCATAACTATATCAGGCAATAAGTTATATCCTCATAGACAAAGAAAACAGCCAATCCTTTTGAAATACCTTGTGAGCCCCATCGATCATTCTTCGAGGTAGAGCCGAAAGGATCTGGCCATATATCCTTAAAATATTTCTAATTGAAAAAATCCTTAAACTATTTACCGAATAAAACAATCTTGCATTGGGTACCCCAAATCTCATTTGTCTCTAGCGTACCAGATGTTCTCAACACCTTGCCAGCAAGGCACTGTCCCCAGTTTGAGCCAATGTTGTCACTCACGGCATTATGAGTTTGCAGTTGACCAAAGTGCCAAAGAATAGTGAACTTTGAAGCCATCTTCCAAGCCATAAAATCTCTCAAAGCTAAATCGGACCCTCTCCTTTGCATAGTGCTCAGAACGAGATTTTCAACGTTATATGGAAGCCCGAAAATGGACTTTTGGATTAGAAGATATGAAGTTTAGGGGTTTTGTTGCCTTTGAAGTGAAGGAGAAAACCATATCGGACGTTCGGGAGCGCATCACAAATGGCAATCGATGTTCTTCTAAAGTAGCAACAAGGGAGGTCAGAGAAAAAATCACGATCAATGATCGCCGATATCGCATATCGGCAGTCGGAGGCCCATGGCGCATAGCATATTGGCGTTTCACAATATAAAGCGCCGAAATCGATGATCGAAGGCGCAAAAGGGTGCACACAAGCACAATGTCATGAAATTCGCCGAATGTCGATATCATGAAAATTGTCGAAATTTGGGCCTTTAGTGTGAAAGCGCTGGGAGGGGCCGATTTCATTTAACAAAGAAATTCAAAGAAAAACCAAGGGCGGATGGGCCCTTTTCTCTCTCCTCTGGGAGGGCCATGTGGCAGAATCCTATTGGTCCTAATAAACCATGTGGTGGCTGACGTCAACATGACGTGGTGGTACGAAGAACAGGTGGCATGCAAATTTGGCATTTTCAAGAGTCCTATGGGGGCATATCCGGGTGACACATGTCACCAGTCAGGAAGAGACACGTGGCACTGATGATGTCATCAATCCCGCAAATCAGCGATGCACAAGTCAAAGTCCCTCATTCGTCGAAGTCCCTTCCGACTTGCAATTGCGATATACGAGACCCTTCCCGAATGCAATTTCATATGTGATGAATTCTATAAATCGTCGTGGCTGGGCAATTGGAAAACGTTGTGAAAGATGGTAAAAAGGCCCTCTATCCTGTATTGCGATTGCGATATCCCGTGTGGGCCCAATCTTGCGGATCGATGATTTGCAAGTGTCAAGGGGAGACATTGGAGCCTAGCATAAGAAATCATCGATGTGCAGGATTCTATGTATAAGAGTAAAAAGCCCCCTGGGTAAGAGTCTAAAGGCTTTAGCGCCTTAGGGCTAAGCACCTTGTTTTAGACCCCAATCATATGAAGAGAATTAGAGAAAGGGGTTGAAGCAACGGGGCCTAAAGGGGATCAAAACTCTCCTGTTTTGTAATGTTTTTAGTGATAAGTGCCAGCACTTGAAAATTCTCCATATTACAGCATTATTGCATCACCAGGCATATCAGGGCGTGACAGTGCTTTACAGGGATTTTGTGATGGCAGATGAGTTGGCATCCGCGTTAAGAGTCTGTTATCGCCATGATGGGTGACTGCTCCCGCTTCGTGAAAAAGAGGGAACAAGACTGAAAGTGACAAGGAACCAACTAAGAGAGGATTCGCTATGATTGAGTAGAAACATGCCTAGACCAGAGGCCAGCAAAGAAGAGCGACATGGAGATATTTTAAGGACATAATTTCAGTTTGGTTGGATTAGTTTTGTTTTATTGTTTTTGATCGTTGTGTTTTTATTCTGTTTTGTTTTCAAGAAATCTATCTTATTGTTGTAATAATTAGAGGTCGCATGCTGAGACATCTAATCATATAGACAGTTGTAAACTCCAGCCAGGAGATATTTTTGTAACTAATTTCCTTGCTCCCCCTTTCCTTATCAGAGGGAGGAAGAAACACTTAGAGAAGGTTCCGGAAATCCACACCCGAGTGGTCTAAATTCTGCGACTCCACTTTTGGTTCTACTTGCATGTTCATGAGGGACTTGAGAAATATCTGGCTTAATATAAATGGACTGGTATGTTGGAATCATATTGGATTAATGAAACTATTTGGTGATTCCAATCAGAGTAATGCGCAATATGTTTTCCCCTCTGTAAATCTCATTTTCATATATGTTTTCCTCTTCTACTGAAATTGTGTAATGAAGTTTCCAGTCTCATTCTTTCATGGCTGTATATTTTGCTACAAAATAGAGAACAATACCTGTGGTTATTACAGATTTACTTGTGTTATTGAATAATGTACAGTACCTGTAGTAATTATAGATTTACTTGTGTTATTCGATTAACCTGCAATACCTGTATGAGCACAAACTTTTAATTACATTGTTTAGCAATAATTATATGCATGATGTATAGAATATTGGACCTTAATTAGTGCTCCACTGTTTATGTCATCCCACCTCTTCTGCCTTCCATTCTTCTGTTAGAACATTGCTGCTTAGGACTGTATCTTGTTTACAACCCTATGCATCTATTTCCTTTTTTTCTTTCTTACTCTTCATTTTACTACAACTTCATTTTTAAGTTGTTCATTGTTGTGTGTTGGCCACCATAACAAGACATTTCTCTTTGAGGTTGCCCCGATTTACCCCCTATGCATTTGGATCCATGTATTGGCTTGAGTTTACCTGCATGGCAAACTATTGAACCAAGACCCCTTTATTCTTTTTTAATTACATGACAATTGGAGTACTGGAGAAACCCCCTCACAGATAATCTCCCATTCACTCCTCTATTCAAGATTTCCTAGACACTGGTCTACAATCAACCTAGAGGCTGTCTCTAGGAAGCTTTCTATATCTCCCGAAGCACTTGTGCCGCAGGTGCTAGAAAAAGCGACAACACACTCTAAGTGATAAACCAATCTAATCCATCTAACTCAAGATCTATCATGTGCATAGAGAGATCAAATCCCTCGAGCTGCAAAACTTTCCTTAAGTTTTACACTCCAAAAAGAATGTTTGGAGTGTAGGTTTTAGCAAGACCTTATAGACACACTTTGTTAGACTCGTAAAAGGCATTGGAGTGTACCAGTATCGTGATTTTATGTTTACTCACAAAATTGCTCCAAATATCAATTTCATCCTGCGTATCATGTGCAACATTAAATTCAAGTCAAAACACCCTTATGCTTCATTCAAGTCAAGTCAATACCAAAAACTGACAAGATCTTTTTTTTTTTTGAAACCTTGATGGGTAGCCTAGTTGGTCGAAGCACCTTGCCAAGTTGTTGGCCCTCTTTTATGAGGTGCAAGTTCGATCTTTCTTGGGTCCATTAGGATCATAGGGGCTAATATTCATAAATGGGCTACTTTCTATACTTTTTCAAAAAAAAATATTCGCAAATTTCCATTTTTTTCTAAATGTAATTTGCGCAAATTTTATAGTATGAAATTATTTTACCTTAAAAACCGCAAGATTTTATATAGACTGATATAATATAATCAAAATTTTAGATACTTTTACAAAAATATCATCAAACATTTTACAAATTTTCTATTATAGATTACCAATATTAGCCAAGTTTCTAAACTATCAAATAGATATCCATCCTTAAAATTTTCCATGGTATTAAATAATATTAAAATTTGAAGAATGAGGCACCATATTCAAATAATTCTGAGATTTTCGTGGAAGTTATTTGGCCAGTCAATTCAAGTCAATGCAGCTTGATCCATCATTAAAGTCATGTTAGTTACAAAAACTTATAAGATTTAACATAAAATAAGAGAATTTGACAATACTAAGATTTTTTTAAGCATAGTTTAAACATGCTGCAATTTTGCCCATAAAACAATAGAAATTTAGGCATGATTTTTAAAAAATATGGTATAAAATTTTTAAAATTTAGACTGTAGTTGTCAAAGTTTAAAATTTTGAATACCTTAAAAGTTTTTAATAATGCTAAATCTATTTCTAACATTAACAAAATATATAAACTTTTTCAAAATATAACCAAAATTTCCATAACTTTAAAAACAAAAAAAACATAAACGCATTACAATGAAGTCATTACCTACCACTCACAAAATTTGTAAAACGACCCATCAAAATATCATAATACCGACATCAATCATTTCACGTCAATAAACAATTAAAGTCAATTTGTATCCGAGTTAGTCGGCCACTCAATACGCCCTTACTCTTCATTCATTAAAGTGAATTTGTGTCCGAGTTAGTCGACCACTCAATACGCCCTTAGTCTTCATTCATTAAAGTGAATTCGTGTCTAAGTTAGTCGGCCACTCAATCCGCCCTTAGTCTTCATTCATTAAAGTCAAGTCATGACCCACAACTCACGATCTGAAGAACGGTACCTACATATTCTTACACACCATTCAAGTGGATACCAACCTTTTCCAGAATTTCCACTATATTCCATATAGAATGAACAATTTTCCACACATTGTTTTAGTAATATATTTTATATAATCAAATTAAAACAAAAACTTCCCAAAGCTTCTTGACCTTTATTTTTTATCACTTTAAACTAATCATATTCAATTTAAAATTAATTAATTTACACAACTTTAAATAACTTTTCCACCAAATTCCATATTGAATGATTATGTTGAATTCACACAGTTCTCGAATAGTTTAACATACTAATAAAATTCAAAGTGGAATGTCGATTAAACCCTACTCCACTAGGTTCTTGTCAAATTGGTGTTGTTGGACTTCCACTAGGTTCTTGTCAAAGTGGAATGTCGATTAAACCCTACTCCACTAGGTACTTATTATTAGAAAACGAAAGAGATTGTTTATCAAATTGGTGCTGCTGGATTTCCACAAGTGTCAATAAAGTGTGCCAACAAAATCCAAAAGAATTACTTTTGTCATTTGCTTCCGCAAATCTTCCATGACATTGTACCAATGACTCTGCATTACTTTCGACATTTTCTTCCATGAATTTGTAGGTGTCATGAATACAATGACTTACAACAACTTCTTCATGACTTTGTGCCAACGAATACAATGATTTTTACCTTTTTTTTTCGCTGAGAAGCTCATTCTAAAGCTCAATATGATGTATAATGTTGTTCGTCCGTCATCAAAATTGAATTGAAATTTTTCTCATGAAAAATCTAAAAAAATAAAATAAAATTAATTAACTATACAAAACATTTAAATAATGTCCGCTCATAAAAAAATTACACGTCAAGAAATTAGATCCCTCTCGGATCATGTTAGATCTGTATTTAAAATGGATTTACGCTGGTTCATATTTTCTGACTTTATACCAATCAATACTATGTATTTAGACTTTCAACCTTGACTCTAAAGACCTGCAATATTTATATCTATGTTTGCAAACAAGGGAACTTGCAGGCAAGCCTTTGAAGTTATTAGATTTGGGATAGGAGAGGAAAATGGGGAAAGGTGTTGTGTCTATGATGATACTAGTCTGGCTTCTATGCCTAGCAACTACAATAGCATTGGATGATGTTCCTGCAACAACTATTAGTTATTCCATGAAGCCATACCATTCCTCACATGTTCATAGGTACCATGTTTTCCACCATGATCATCTTTATGACCGCATGATTGGTGGAAGTGCTTCTCTTCAATAAGAGGATTTTGCTTGCAACGAAGATGAAGGCAATATGGAGCAACCTGAATTCACATCATCATCAGATTCCATGGACGTTGATGATACGAGGGATGTAGAAGCCCTTTTTTCCTTAAAAAATTCCCTCACACTCAACAACAAAAAATTCCCATAACATGTGCCCCTGGAATTATGGCATTTTCTGCAGAAATCACACTAAACAAGTGATTTCCATAATACTTCCTGGGTTGGGATTATGAGGTCGCACCTCACCATCTCTTGGTAACCTCTTGTTCTTAGTCACTCTAAACTTTCTCATAATAATTTGACAGGAAGAATTCCAATGAAGTTTGGGCAGTTAACGACGCAGGGAGTACTCGACCTCAGCTATAATTTGCATTGTGGTTGCATTCCAAAACAATTGCCTAATTCTACAAAAGCTACAATCGATCTGACTTACAACAAACAAGTTGATAGGGAGTATACCAACAAAATCTGGTCGTCTAGTCCAATTGGAGTAGCTCTGCTTGGAAAACAATAGTCTTACTGGAATTATTCCAACTTCTTTGAGCAACTGCACTTCTGTCTCGGGGTTGTCTGTTGGATACAACAATCTCAGTGGGCCAATCCCTTCAGTTTTGGTTTTTCTCAAAAAAATACCTTTTCTATATTTGGATGGCAACACACTAAGTGGAACTATTCCAACTTATTTGAGCAACTGCACTCCTCTTGAGGTGTTGTCCATGGGAGACAACAATCTCATCGGTCCAATCGCTTCAGTTTTGGATATGATCAGAAATTTATCTCTTCTCTACTTTGAATGCAATTCACTAAGTGGTAACATCCCTCCAAATGTTGGTAATTGTACCAAACTATGGTGTATTTCTTTTTCTCACAACAACTTGAGTGGAAGAATACCAGTGGTACTTGGCTTGTTGCAAAATTTACAGTACTTGTATCTACAATCAAGCAAATTGGAGAGCACCATTCCTCCATCTCTAGGAAACTACTCTTCTCTTGAAATTTTATTTTTGGGAGACAATTGGGCATTATCAGGTAAAATCCCACCTTAATTTTGTCACTTGAAAAATCTTGCTCAACTATCGATTTATGGCCTAGGTAATATTTCAGGTTCTATCCCTTCTAAAATAGGAAACTGCAGCAGTCTTGCATGGCTAGATTTAGGGGACAACGGAATTCAAGGAGTTGAAAATAATGAAGAAATTATGTATTATTCGAGAAAGTTTATTTCACAGTTGTGCATGTGTCCTAGATTAGGATTAGTTTCTATTTTTTAGGAGACATTTTTGATCTCCCTGAATTGATGTAAACCTATATATTTTGATTCCAGGATTAATGAATGTGTGTGGTATTGCCCAAGCAGTGTCCAGGTCCAACTTTCTCACCTATGAGTTACTAGTTTCAATATTTCAATTGTGTCTTCCATTTTTAAGATGGTATCAGAGCTGGTGAGCCTTGGTGGTTGAATTGAGTGCCTTAGTGGCAGAGTTAAGAGCCTTAGTGGCAGTGTGGAGCCTTGGTGGCTGAAGAATTGAGAGCCTTGGTAGTTGGAGAGAGGCGTTGTAGAGAGAGCCTCAGTGGCAAAGGAGTTGTTGTGAAATTCATGTTTTTTTTTAATCTGCAAAGTTAACTCAGCGCGTTTTTCGGCCCTCATTTATGTTTTGGTCAGCAACAAGTAGCACGACATTAAGGTTTGAATCTAGCACTTATGCCCAATTCCTTACACACATTGTCAAGAACACAAGCCATAAGCACGAACCTGATATCCTAATCTCGCATTGGTGCAGTGGTGAGTTGGATCGCGTGGTAGATCGAGGTGAGTTCGAAGATCGTTGGTGTCAACATTTCTTTGAAGCCAATATTGTGTAGGTTTTTTGTTGATGTCGGATTGTCGTTGGGATCAGAGTCTGCCTCTGTTGAAGTTCCGAGAGGATCATTGTTGAGATCGTTGGCGCAGTGTTCCAATCTTCTTTTCGTTTTTTAAGGCCAGGTGTGAAAGTTGTGTTCCTATCTGTGATCATGTATGCATTGAGGCATGTTGAAGGATTTTGTGGTTATAGTTGGTGATTGTGTTATGTATTGGTGGAGATCTCTAGCAATCCGATGAAGCAAGGTGTGAACGTGACAATAATTGAAGAGTTTGCCCGATAGTTGAATTAACCCAACATTCAAAAGTTGAGAGTTGGCCTTCGTTAAATACTATAAGGTGAATCGAGCCATGGAGTGGTGTAGTCATTTCCATTGCCAATGATGAGGTCCTTTGCTGACCATATCGACTATAACCAAGATCGCAGTTTTTTAGCCCGAGATCACTCGAGATTTCTTTTTGAAGTCGAAGATCACTTGATCTTGTCCAATAAGCTCGATATTGTTTTTTTTGAAGCCGATTTCGTTGCATTAGAGGCCAATATCGATTCAATGCTCATTTGATGTAGCTTTTGGGTGCATTTTTGGTAGTGCTTTGATGCCCTAGTGGTCGAGATCGCCTGTGGAGCTTTGGTGATCAAGATCATTGGTGTAGTATTAGTGTTTTTTTTTAAATAATCTCTATCGATTGTTGGAGATTGAGAATTTTGTGGTGGATCCATAGATTGATCCTGCACAATGAATAATCACATGGCATAAGCATATTTGAATGAGAGAAATAAGCTTGATGGGTCGAATTACACCAATTGGAAATTTAAATTGGAGACACTGCTCGAGGGTTCGAGTGCGTGGGAAATTAAAAATGGGGACGAAGAGAAACTCACTACATTTGGAGGAGGAACAGTCGTAGAAATTAAATATTGGAAGAAGAGGGAAAAGAAAGTGAAGGTGTTGTTGAAAATGCGAGTAAAAGGCAACATCATCCCTCACATCAGAGAGTGAAAAACTGCCAATGATATTTGGGTGACTCTTAAGGACCTATATGAGATAAAGAATACAAATCACCTGTTGTTTCTGAAGAGTAAGATACTCTCTATCAGAATGGAAGAGAATGAATATGTTGTTGCACTCATCTCTCAAATCAAAGGGGTGAGAGACAAGCTGGGGGACATATGAGAGAAAGTGTCCAACATTGATCTTGTCTCGATTACCTTAAATGGTATGAATGATGATTATCAATTGTTTATTACAGGGCTGACAACAAGGGAGAAAGCTCCCACCTTTGAAGAGTTGACAAGGATCTTGATGCAAGAAGAAGAGAGGCATATGAGTCTAAAGCCTCAGAATGCAGATCTCGCATTGATGGCGAAGAAAAATCCTTTTAGAGGGAAACCAAGAGCAGGACAAAAAAGTGGTGGTACACCACAGAAAAATCCATTCCAAGATACGTCATCAACTAGAAATGATTCAAGAATCAAGTGTTTTTACTGTGGTAAAATTGGTCACATTGCTAGAAATTGTTACAAAAATAAGATTGATGAAACCAGACACGGACATAAGAAGCATGCAGTGCACTTTTCTCACGAAAATCAGAATCATGACCTCAAATTGTTTTTGTTTGATTTTGCTCTCTCTGTTGAGAGTGATGAGGCTGAAACTTGGTTTGTGGATTCTAGAGCATCCACTCATATGACAGGAAATAAGCACTGGTTTGAAAGTTTTAAAGAGACCAGCAGTGGTGCTAACATCTACCTTGGTGATGATAGAGCATACCATATTAAAGGGTATGGATATATTCATGTGATATTGCCTGATGGTAATATCAGGTGCATACATAATGTCATGTATGTACCGAGCATTAAAAGGAATTTGATCTTTGTCTCCATTATTTAGTATTAAAACTTGAAAGTAGAATTTTTCAAAACCTATTGTGTTATAAAGGATTTTCTAGATCATCAGAAGCCAGTTGCATCAGGAATACGAGTTGAAGGCGTGTATAAGTTGAATTTTACAAGTGTGCCATGTCAAGATCTAAATTAAACAATGATGACAACAGAGAATATTTGGCATCAAATATTTGGACACATTAATATTCATGACCTATGACTGCTACAGAAACAAGGTATGGTTAATGGACTTCATGTTTTAAGAAATGCACATGTTGATTGTGAAGGATGTGAACTTGGAAAAATGCATAGGGATGAATTTCCCTCAAATTTAAATAGGAGAAAGAGAGATATACTCGAACTTGTGCACACTGATATATGTGGACCGATGCAGATAAGGTCCGTAGGTGGAGCTTACTATTTTTTGTTATTTGTTGATGATTGCACAACATATACTTGGGTATATTTTCTCAGAAAGAAAAATCATACTTTTGAATATTTTAAAGAATTCAGAATTATGGTTAAAAAGCAAACAGGGAAAGTCATCAAAATTCTCCACTCAGATCAAGAGGGAGAATAAAAGCTTGGAAACTTCATCAAATATTGCAGGGATCATGGAATAATTCAATAGTTTACAATACCCCACACTCTACAACAGAACGAGGTTGCAGAGAGAAAGAACAGAACTCTGGTGGAGTGTGCACACAACATGTTGAAAGGTAAGAACCTATATAATGGATTTTGGGCAGAAGTTATTAATATTGTAGTCTATTTAAAGAATAGAAGTCCAACTAAGAGTCTTGATCTCAAGAATCCATTCGAGGCTTTAGATGGTTGTAAGCCTGCAATTAGTCATTTAAGAGTATTTAGTTCGAAAGCTTTAACACATATTCCTAAGGAGGATAGGAAGAAATTGGATGTCAAAGCCATAAAATGCATATTTGTAGGGTACTGTTTCAGAGTTCAAAGCATATAAATTGTTTAATAAATCCACTTACAAGGTTTTTGCGAGAATAGAGGTTATATTGCATGAATAGGTTCATGAAGGGAACAAAGAAAGAAGCTATGAGGAGTGGCACATGCCTTTACTTATTGATGATAGTAATGATGAAGCCAAAGACATCCATGTGCAACAGAAACAGTAAAAGAAAAATCTAGTGATGCTGGTACAGTTAGCAATCCAAGTCCATTCAGGGGTGAGCAAGGAAGATTAGAGGCAAGTCCGCTAGCAAAGAGATTAGGTAGGTAGACTCACTTTCCAACAAGGTATAAAAACTATGCTCTTATGAATAGTATTTTAAATGTTGTTGAGCCCATGAATTATAATGAAGCAAATCAATATGATGAATGGAGCTCAGCTATGCACGAAGAATATGAGTCAATAATTAAAAACAAAACCTAGGAATTATTTGAACTGCTAGAAGGGAAACAATCCATAGGTTGTAAATAGTTATATAAACCTAAGTTCAAAGCAGATGGTAGTGTAGACAAATATAAAGCTAGGTTGGTGGCTAAAGGGTACTCACAGAAAGAAGGGATTGATTATGAGGAGACCTTTGCTCCTGTAGCTAAGCTAAATACTATTAGAATGTTAATAGCTTTAGCTACAAAGGATCATTGGCATCTACACCAGCTAGATGTGAAATCTGTTTTTCTAAATGGAGAATTGAAGGAGGAGGTATATTTAACACAAACTGGAGGGTTTATTAAACAAGAGCAGGAACATTTGATCTGTAAATTAAAGAATGCATTGTATGGATTGAAACAGGCACCTAGAGCTTGGTATGAAAAAATATAATCTTTCTTCTTGCAACATGGTTATATGAGAAGCAAAATTGACCCAAATCTGTATAACATATTTGATTCAAAGGGGCATATTGTGTTGATTTATTTATATGTTGATGATCTAATTGTTACTAGAAATGCTGATGAATTGATTAAAGAAATCAAAGTGCAGATGTCACAGGCTTTTGAAATGAAGGACCTTGGATAACTACATTATTGTTTGGGTCTTGAGGGATTATGGCCAGACATTTCTCACCCAAGGAAAGTATGTTAGGGGACTATTGAAGAAATTTAGAATGGATCAATGTAAAGTTGCCTCAGTACCTATAAAACAAAATGTTAAACTTCAGAATGATGATGGTTCTAAAGAGGTGGATGCTACATTGTACAGACAACTAGTTGGAATTCTGATTTATTTCACTACAACTAGACCTGACTTATGATTTTTAGTCAGTGTGTTGAGTCAGTTTATGTCAAAACCCCTTGAGAATCATTGGGTGGCACCAAAAGGTGTCTTAAGGTATCTTCAAGGAAGCATCAATTTTGGCATTAAATATATTGATTCTTTTGATGTTAAACTGATAGGTTATTTAGATTCAGTATGGGCGAGAAATTTGGATGATAGAAGATCCATAAAATTTTATGCTTTCAATGTTGTGTTTGAGGTCATTTCTTGGAGCAGTAAGAAGCAGAGTAATGTATCCTTATCTTTAGCAAAAGCAAAGTATCAAGTTGTATGTGCAACCACTTATGAAGTAATTTTGTTGAGGATACTTCTTCATGATGTTGGAGAAGAACAAAAAGATGCTACAGTGATTAAATGCGACAACCAAAGTTCAATCAAGCTGGAAAATAACCTTGTGTTTCATAAAAACACAAAACATATTTATACTCAGTTTCACTTTGTTAGAGAAAAGATTCAGTCTAAAGAATGTTTTATTGAATATTGTAACACGTGTGATAATACAACATATATCTTCATGAAGCCCCTTGGGAAAGATTAAATTTGAATTATTTAGGGAGATGTTAGGTATGTAAGTAAACCCTTTCTCCATTAAGGGGGAGAGTTGAAAATAATGGAGAAATTATGTACTATTGGAGAAAGTTTGTTTCACAATTGTGCATGTGTCCGAGATTAGGATTAGTTCTATTTTCTAGGAGATAATTTTGATCTCCTTGAATTGATGTAAACCTATATATTTTGATTCCAGGATTAATGAATGTGTACGGTACTACCCAAGCAGTGTCCAGGTGCATCTTTCTCACTTGTGAGTTGCTAGTTTCAGTATTTCAATTTTGTCTTCCATTTTTAACACAAGGCTCCATGTTTACCGGTTTATTTGGGCTTCCCCTCTCTACCCTAAATCTAGCTTAAAATAACATGATGGGTAGCATACTTGAAACTATTGGCAATTTTAGTAGCCTCATCTACCTAAATCTTGGTCAAAGTGACTTCACTGATAGCATACCAGAAGCTAACAAAAAATTGAGAGAGTTGACCTTCTTAAATTTAGGGGAAAACAATCTAACTAGCAAAATCCCTGAGGGAATTTGATCCAGGTCCGGGTGTGATGAAGAACCCTTCCAAGACCTTTTACTTTCGTGATGTGTTAAATTGCATTTTTAAAAGAACATAAGTGAATACATGTGCATGTTGTACAAAAGAGGAACATGTCAATCATCAACACATGAAATAACAAGACGTTGATAACGCAGTTTGTCCATGAGGGACTACGTCTTCGAGCCCCGGTGTCAAGATGGTGTAGGTCGTTGCATTAAGTGTTGTCAATAGTGATGATGCACACAAGAGATGATGTCGCAATCTTACAAGGAAAAATGCCCTCACGCAGGAGTGGCTCTAAGAGATGTTCCACTACAGGAACTCTCTGTCAAAAGACTCCTATCAGTGTGACACAAAACTCATGCATGATGAGCATCCCGCCAACATGGTATAAAAGGGATGTCAAAACAAACATGAATGGTGACACATGAGTATCCCGTAAACATACAACAAATGGGATCTGAAAACACAACATGATGAGTCATGACAACAAGTACATCACATAGGCGATTCTGCATCACATCAAGTAGGAATCATAAAAATGAGTAAGAAACAAGATCCTGCATCAATCAACAACAAGGATCTGTGCAGCATAATGCATAAATAAGAAGTACGTGAACACATCATATACCTCACAACTAGGGGCCATCTGAAGAATCGTATGTCAAACTGTTGAAGTTGTTCAGACCATCGATCTCACGACATCGATCGCATGAAAATGACTGCTTGCACATGAATGTGGACAACTGCACTGGCACTTAGAAAAGTGGCTGGAAAATCAAATGAGAGAATGACAAATCTGAATGCACCATCAGATTTTTGGCGTTGAGTAGTGCAAAATCGATTGTCCAAAATCTGAATTCTGAGAAGTTGAGAATCTGGGACTCAAGGAATCTTTTAGATTCTCCCAGGATTCCTCAAAGATTTTTCTCCATGGTTGGACTAGAAATCTGTAACTCAAATGGTAAATCTGATCTCGCCATTGTGATCCCTACGGAAAACCATGAAAAACGAGTATAAACTTGACTATATTCCGACATGGAGAAAAATTACCTCCTCGGGAAAATTTCAAGGCTCATGGTTCCGCTCCCTATTTTTGCAGAGATCATAGTTCCACCTTCATCCTGAAAATGGCTGAAAAACGCAAAACTATGATGGAGAAATGGATAGCGCCATTGCGTTCATGGCTACGAGAGGTGTTGAATCCATATAAAATTTGTCAAATTCTAACAAAGTGAAAATTCAGCCCTCCTGCAAAATTCATGGTTCCTGCATTAAAAATTAATTAATTTGCCTCAATTTGCATACCCGCTCCTGGTTCCTCCATATCTATCTCGAACTATGTGTAATGGTAAAATTCTGGGTTTATATTAAAATTCACTGGCGGATTACCCAATGAGGATGGTTAGCTTAATGGCAATAAATAGGTTTGGTTGAGGAGGGTTCGGGTGGTCAAACCTTGCCCCTCCTATTTTTTCCCATAAGACGGGTTTTAAAACCCAAACTTACATAACGCACTTTTATTAATGGTTGCATACTGTTTACGGTTGGGCACATAATGGTTTTGTGTTAATGCATTAACGTTTTTGGGGCCACCTGCTTGGGCGCCGGTCATGTGGGTCGGGTGGGTTCAACCCTTGCTGGTCCCGTAACCCATGTGCTGGAAACATTATATACGGCATGCTTAAGGTGGTTGGGGCGTGGGCCGGGTCCATCGGAGGTGGCCCGTGCCCAACCCCATTAGTACATGGGTGTTAATATTTATGCGGAGGAGGTTTGGAGGGTTCGGCAGGGTGATGACCGCCGACCCTAAAAATATATATGGTTTTGATTATGGTTGCGGGAGGGCCGGTAGGGGTGATGGCTCGTCGACCCCAAAAAAAATTATCATGTGACAAATCTTGGGGGTCGCGGGGGTGGTGGCCTGCCACCTCATATATATATATATTATAATAAAAAGGGGCACTTTTAAACTTTTAGAAAATAAGGGTCATTGGGAAAATTAACGAGGCCGCAATTTCAACCGATTCTGAGGGCTAGGTTTATGCTTTGGGGTCAGTCAAATTGTAGGACACTTAAACCTGGCCCACAGCCCAACTTTGGCCAAATCTTTGACTGGCTCGTTCTCCCTCATACGAGCTCGGATTGACGAACTGTTTGCACCTACGCGATCAGGACGATGATAGCTACGCCATGGTCCTAGGTCGAAGTCATTCCGAGCACTTTGATTTTCGAGCGTTCATCAACCCTCTTTGTTCTGTTTGTCTCTCTAGAGCCACCTGGATTAACATTGCCACTCTAAACAAACTTGAACAACTTTTTTTAAATAAAAATTATTTTACATCTACAATTCCAAAAGGCATACGAAAGCTTCATTCTCTTACAAAATTATTTTTGAATTTAAACAATATATCTAGGAGCATTCCTAAAAGTATTGGTGATTTGGTTTCACTTCAACAATTGGATATTTCTCTAAATAAGCTAGAGGGACCAATCCCTGGTCATATTGGCCAATGTGTGGGATTAGAAGTGTTAGACTTGTCGAAAAACAAGTTGAATGGAAATATTCCTCCATCTCTAGGCAATTGTAAATCTATGAGAAATTTAATACTCCCGCAAAACAATTTTTCAGGGATAATACCACCAACTTTAAGTAAATGTTCTACTTTACAAAGGTTGAAGGTGTCTGAGAACAATCTTAGTGGAAAACTAGAAATATGATTTCCAGATTCCATTCAAATTCTCTCTGCTTATGAAAATAATCTCATTGGGACTTTTCCTACTTCTTTGCCCCAATGTAGTCAGCTTCAACTGCTAGATTTAAGAAAAAATAAATTAACATGTTAGCTACCTAGCTACCTTTTAACTTTTTATGAATTGATAGTTTTAAGTGTGGGTTATAATAAGCTTTGTGGTGGTATTCCTTCCAACATCTCAAATCTTGTCAAATTACAAGTGTTGGATTTGTCCAACAATAAAATTAATTAAAGCATACTATCCAATCTAGAGAGACTTAAGCGATTCAAAACCCTTGGGTCTTCTGAACTAAGTAGTAATACATTGTATGAGGATCTTAAAATTGTCATCAAGGGATTTGAGTATACTATAACATATGTGTTGGTTACAAACACAATATTGGACTTGTCTAGCAATAATCTTATGGGGGAAATACCTCCAAGCATAGGAAATTTGAGTAGCTTGAGGTTGTTGAATTTCTCAAGTAATCAATTAGAATGGAAAATGCGTGCATCTCTTGTTGTGATATCTACTTTGGAACAATTGGACTTGGGAAAAACAAAATTGAGCGGAGAGATTCCTCAAGAACTATCTTATCTAGCCATGCTAGCATATTTGGATGTTTCAACTAATGCACTCTGTGGAAAAATCCCACCAGGAATACAATTTTCCACTTTAAATGCTGCTTCATTTCAAAGAAACAAGTGTTTATGTGGTTTTCCTTTACAAACATGCAAGGAAAATAAATCTGCCTCAGAAAAGCATAGGGGGAGGTGGAAGTATTAGCCAAGGATGGTTAAGCAAGTTGGACAAATATAAAGTGGAAGTGGAAGTGGAAGTGTTAGCCAAGGATGGTTAAGCCATTTGGAAAAATATATGTCATTGAATGCCCTTGGTTAAGGAGTCGGACTTGGATCATGTGGGGTTGTCTTTGTGATGGTACTATGGAATAAATTCAGAGATTGGGTGGTGCCTCCAACAACAACAAAACGATTTTATGGACTGTACAAATTTCGTAAATAGTGTGTACTAAGCCAATGTAATTCATTCCACCAAGTGTAATATGGACTGTACAAATTTTCTAAATAGTGTGTACTAGGCCAATGTAATTAATTCCACCCAGTGTACATCAATTTCTGTGATGAAAGTTAAAGTACAAGATATAAAAGAAAATAGTTTTTCATATTGTTAAATCATGTCCTTAGTTTTCTTGTGTTTTAAAGTACTTGAAATTGTATCCTATTGTGAACTACTTGAAGTTGTAAAAAACATCTACCAAGATGAATCCTCTAACAAATACTACCATTGTTGGATGTTATTGGTGCCTGCTACATATAATCCCCGTTTAAATAAATGGAACAGGTAATTTTCATTTTACATCTTTCATAAAGAAAAGTTTTGCTTTGTTTTGTTTGTTTTTTTTTTCTCAGTACGGAAAAAAGTAGTATTTATAATGATCTTATAAAGTGCATATACATACAATATCTATGACATTCCAAATCCAAGAGATATAAGACTGTGCAAATATCTCCGCCTGAAAAAACTCTTAAAAGCATTACATGGAAAGATGAAAGTAGAGATATGTTGTGAAACAGACTATGTCAAGTGAATAAACACAGGATGACCTTTCAAATCCGGATAGAGAAAGCAACCCCAAAATATGGACAAATGCAAAAAGGTTAAAGACAACATACCTTTTGTGAAAAGGTTGTTGCAGAAAAACATAATCAGGGGAAAGACAAAAAATCAAGATGGTTTAAGTACCCGAGAGGGAGAACTCTTTGATCTGATATGTGATTGCTCCCACTTGAACATCCATTTTCCATTTGCCAAGCTGGATTGTGAGCCCTTTCTTTAACAGATCGTCAGCAAGAGTATTGTATGTTCTGTCCACATGATTGATGGAATAATCCTTTTTTCTCTTTCATAATAAATCTATTCTATTCATCCATCCAGTTAGCATGGAATTCTTTATAGAAAATTTTCATGTGAGATGCTCAATTATGATTTTTGAGTCACCATAGACCTAAAAATTCTGGATATTTTCATAAAGAAAAGTTTGAACAGTTCCTTTAGCCAAAACATTTCTTTTGAAACAAATTTTTGAAGATATATCCACAGGATATAGTCACATGCCAATTTTTTTGGAATTAATGTCTGGACGCAATTTTACAGCATTGTTTTAGTCACTGCCGATGTCTAGTTACTTATGTCTAGATTTCTCTGCATTGCGCTAAGAATTTGACAAAATATATGAATTTTTATTTAAGAAAGATGCAATTCATTTGGAATTCTGTAAGATTGTTTTTTCTCATCAAAGCTTCGCTTCTACACAGTTTCTGCACTCATTTATACCCAACTCGTTGATTGTTATTGTCCCCTAAAGAATGAGCTTCATACAATGGATTATAATATAAAATATGAACATAAATGAGTTATACATGTTACAGGAGCATTAACAAATTTGTTTTCATTTTTTGTTATTTTTTGGAAAATGAATTGTGGCTGCTAAGTAACTGGCATACCCACTTTCTGGTTCCAGATTCCACACTGAAGCACCATCCAATTCTTAAAGAATCATTGCACAATTTAAGAATTTAACAAAAGTTTAAAGTATTGTAAAAGTTCCTTTTCTACAATGTAATTATTTGGAATCTCTGTGAAAAAGATAATTTGGGGGAGATTGCTAATTACAGCAGAATAATTTTTTCCAATTGCAGCTTTTTCAAGAGGAAAAAATGGTATCTTTCATTGTAAAAGAAAGTTACATATGATTTTCTCCATTTACTACCTGTCGTACGAAAATAGTTACATAAATATATTGTGTCTTAAATTTTTGACAATATCTATCTCTCTATGCTATGTTGTGTCAATCTCTATGAGGAAAACTTCTATTTTGCCCTTTCACATAAAGGTAACAACCTCAAGTAGATGTAAAAAACACAAAATACAATATTTGTTTGCCACGATGTATACCACATATAGAAATTTGAAATAACAATTTATATCACATGAGACTCTCTTCGTATGACTTCCCATCATATCACGATATATCCAGTTCGCTAGAGACATCCATTTTCAAAAGCCAGAAATCTGATCTTCCCCTCTTGTGCATTGCATCCTTCTTTTGACAATAAGTATGCCTCACTATTTTGTTCTCTATAGATATGGGAAATAGAACCCTTCTAAATTCATTAATCAATGCCCTGATCTTGCTTTTCCAGTTAGAACACTCAGAAGTCTCCATTTTATATCTTTCACTTGCCCATTCAACAACCACCTTGGAGTTTCTGAATATGATGATATCGTCAACTCCAAGCCATTTGGAACAATACAAGACTCCCCACAATGCAAGAATTTATACCCTGGTGTTGGATCCTTTACTGCTAAATCAGAAAAAACGGTAAAAGTCTTTGGGCCCTAATGGATGGCCATCCTGGTGACACATGATTTGAAAGATGTGGCCCCATCGAAAAAACCGACTAGATAGTAGGCCCACAGGGTCCTTGGATGTCGATTGCATTGTGGTGTCTTGTCCTCTTGGAGACCATATTCCTTAAAATATGTTGAAAGATTAATGCATGTCCTCCTCACATCTTGTTGCACCCGCTAAAAAATGCAGGTGTTCCTTTCCCTGCATAATCCCCATTGCACAAAAAATGGAAAATGTCTATGAGACCTGTATTCAACAAACCACTGCCTTAGACATGTCCCAATGTCTGTCCTATCCTATCTTGTTTTGAAGTTCAGAGCGTTGAGCACCCCGAACCACACCGACATCAAAAAGGGACACACTGTAAGAAAATATGGTTAACATCTACTTGAGCAAAACATAAATTGCACCTACCCGGGCCATGGAATCCCCTCTTGATAAGGTTATCTCGTGGTGATCCCAAGTCAAAACTATGTTGTGAAACACAAACCATACAAAACATTTGAGTTTCTATGGCATATTCCACTTCCATGACCTGTTGAACCAACTATAGCGAAGATTCGCAAATGAAACCTGTTTAATTATGGAGTATGCTTCATTTACCTTAATCTGACCTTTTTGGAATCCACCACACCAAGTCATTCTGTCTTCTTTTGGATTCAACAATATCCCTACTAACTTTAATTGTAATATATATTCTTTACGTTCTTCAGCAAGGTGTCCCATTAGACCCAAATCCTTGATTTCTTTCCAATAGGTTGAATGCGGCAATGTCTCAAGTGTACTACTATATCCTTAAGAACATATATACCCAACTCATGTAAAAACGAAATCAGGGATAAAGATAGAGTATGATTACCTTCCACTCCAATGAATTCATCCAATCTGATTTCCGGAAGAGATCCTAAGCCGATTTCCCATCTTAGGTTCCCAAGGAGCCAATGTTTTGTATGCAACGGGCTTCTCTAAGATTGCAAAACTGCCTTAGGATCAGGAGCTCCCTCTCTTATCCATCCATATAATTCCTTCTTTTTAAGATATTTAACTTTAATGATCCGATGCCATAATCCATCACCGCACATTGCCCTCCAAATTTTTTCGAGAAATAAGGTCATATTAAAACATTTTGTATCTTTGAAACCACATCCACCTTCATCTACCAGACTAGCCAACGTCTCCCTACGGACAAGGTGGATTTTCTTATCAGAACTAGCACTAGCCCATAGAAAATAAATAATTATAGAGTTGATCCTATTTACAATACCCTTCAGCAATTTGAATATATGGAGATGCTTTTTAAAACAAATTCAGTCATAATAAGTCCGCCTCCCAGTGATAACCACTTATGAGACCATAAGTCTAGCATCTTCTCAAATTCCTGAGATAACCTGTCCAAGTCTTTATTTTCATAGCCATTTGGCTTCAAGAAGAAACTAAAGTACTTAAATCCTCCATCCAAAGAGTCCACTGGACATCAAACAAAGATGAAATCTCCTTCATCATTTCCCTTCAGGGTTTGTCGATATTAGGAATGACTTAATATTGTTCATTAGCAGACCCGACACCACTCCGAAAGATCTCATAATCTCGAATAAATCCTTCCATTCATTTAGAACCGCCTTCCCAATTGAAAACACATCATCCATGAACATAAAGTGTGTAAGGGAAATGTCATTTGTCAACCTGCATTTTGTAATGATACCCCTTTCGCTTGCATCTGAAATTCATCTACTTAATCTGTCATTCACCAATAAGAACAGGGGAGGAGATAGGGCACATCCTTGTCTAATACCTTGAGATGCCTCGAAAAAAATTCTAGGGAGGCCATTGATGATGACCACATAATTAATAGACGATATACAAGCCGTGATCCACCCCACCATATGTGCACCAAGACCGATCTTAATTAGGATCATTCTCAAGAATTCCAAGTCGACACAATCATAGGCTTTTATAAGATCTATCCTCATTAAGCAAGCTTCAATTTGACGGGTCTTGATGGAGTGTATACATTCTTGTGCAATGCAAATTGCATCATGAATTTGTCGGTGTTCTAGAAAGCCAAACTATTCAACAAAGATGATCCTTGACAACAATGGCTTGATCGGATTTGCAATGGTCTTGGATATCAACTTATAGATTATATTGCACAATAAAATTGGACAGAAGTCTGAGAAGGTAGAGGGCTTCATTACCTTAGGTATTAGTGCAATGAAAGTTGCATTCACTGCTCTTGTTACCCTACATAATCTTTGGGACTCTACCAAATATGTAAGATCATCGAGCATTATGTCCTGGAAGTGAATATACAGTTCCATGGTCCAGTCGTCTGGTCTTGGACTCTTACCTCTTTCCATTTCTTTCAAGGCCGCACGAACCTCATCATTTGTGATCAGTCTCTCCATTCAATCTTTTCCCTCCTCATCAACCATCATAGGAAATAGGTTGTAGAACTCCATATGATTGGAAAAACGAGGCACATCTCTTTCACTGTAATGGTTACAAAAGTGACAAAGAACTTCCTTCTGTATTTCCACTTGAGAGTGAAGAAGACACCCCGATTCATCCCCAATATTCCAAATTGAGTTTTGATTTCTCCTGGAGGATGCCTATATATGGAAAAATCGTTTGTTTTTGTTACCATCTTCCACCCACATCGACTTGTTTTTTTGTTTCCATTCCTATACTTTCCTCTTCATAATCTAGTT
This sequence comes from Pinus taeda, assembly GCA_000404065.3. Lineage (NCBI taxonomy): Eukaryota > Viridiplantae > Streptophyta > Pinopsida > Pinales > Pinaceae > Pinus > Pinus taeda. The sequence continues at coordinate 30,389 of APFE031084347.1, forward strand.
TTTTCATTGCTCCAATTAAAAAATTATTTTTTGGAAAAATTAGAAAAGTATGATGGATCCCGAGCATCTTCAAGGAGCTTCATTTGACTATCGATCCAAATCAATTCCCTCAACTTCTCTTTCTTCTTTTCTCTTGCCCATTTCTGAACCTTTTCTTTGAGAATTTTCAGCTTGTGAGATATTGAAGTCATATTCGAAACCCCAGGGTTCACTCTTGTCTTACTCTAGGTGTCACAAACCAGAGCATTAAAATCCTTCTTCAACCAAAAGGGGTGAAATTTAAATGGGAAAGCTCATCTCTTATGTACCCCCGTCCATTCCAAAAATATAGGGAAATGAACAGAAATGTGTGAAGGGAGGATCCATGAGAATAATTGTATCAGGCAATAAGTTATATCCTCCTAGACAAAGAACCTATCCAATCCTTTTGAAATACTCTGTGAGCCCCATCGATCATTCTTCTAGGTAGAGCCGATAGGATCTGGCCATATATCCTTAAAATATTTCTGATTGAAAAAATCCTTAAACTATTTACCGAATAAAACAAGCTTGCATTGGGTACCCCAAATCTCATTTATCTCTAGCATACCAGATGTTCTCAGCAGTTTGCCAGCAAGACACTGTCCCCAGTTGGAGCCAATGTTGTCACTCATCTCTTATGTACCCCTATCCATTCCAAGAATATAGGGAAATGATCATAAATGTGTGAAGGGAGGATCCATGAGCATAACTGTATTAGGCAATAAGTTATATTCTCCTAGACAAAGAACCTATCCAATCCTTTTGAAATACTCTGTGAGCCCCATCGATCATTATTCCAAGTAGAGCTGATAGGATCTGGCCATATATCCTTAAAATATTTATGATTGAAAAAATCCTTAAACTATTTACCGAATAAAACAAGCTTGCATTGGGTACCCCAAATCTCATTTATCTTTAGCATAGCAGATGTTCTCAGCGCCTTGTCAGCAAGGCACTATCCCTAGTGAGCCAATGTTGTCACTCACTGCATTATGAGTTTTCATTTGACCAAAGTGGAAAAGAATAGTGAAGTTTGAAGCCATCTTCCAAGCCACAAAAGCTCTCAAAGCTAAATCGGACCCTCTCCTTTGGATAGTGCTCAGAACGAGATTTCCAATGTTATATGGAAGTCCAAAAATGGACTGTTGTATCAGAAGATATGGCCTGTTGAAGTTCAGGGGTTCTGTTGCCTTTGAAGTGAAGGAGAAAAACATATTGGAGGTCCGAGAGTGCATCGCAAATCGCAATCGACATTTTTCTAAAGTATCAACAAGGGAGGTCAAAGCAAATATTACGATCAGCGATCGCCGATATCGCATAGCGGCAGTCAGAGGCCCATGGCGCATAGCATATCGATGTTTCACGATATAGAGCGCTGATATCGCATATCGATGATCGCAGGTGCAAAAGGGTACACACAAACACAATGTCATGAAAATTGCCGGAATTTGGGCCTTTAGTGTTAAAGCGTTGGGAGGAGCTGATTTCATTTAACAAAGAAATTCAAAGAAAAACCAAGGGTGGATGGGCCCTTTTGTCTCTCCTCCGGGGGAGCCACATGGTAGAATCCTATTGGTCCTAATAAACCATGTGGCGGCGGATCTCAACATGACGTGGTGGTACGAAGAACATGTGGCATGCAAATTTGGCGTTTTCAGGGGTCCTGTGGGGGCATATCCGGGTGACACATGTCACCAGTCAGGAAGAGACACGTGGCATTGATGATGTCATCAATCCCGCAAATCAGCGATGCACAAGTCAAAGTCCCTCCTTCGTCGAAGTCCCTTCCAACTCGCGATTGCGATATGCGAGACCCCTCCCGGATGCAATATCATATGTGATGCATCCTATAAACCGTCGCGGCTGGGCAATTGGAAAATGTTGTGAAAGATGGTAAAAAGGCCCTCTATCCTATATTTTGATTGCGATATCCCGTGTGGGCCCAATCTTGCGGATTGACGATTTGCAAGTGTCAAGGGGAGATACTGAAGGCTAGCATAAGAAATCACCGAAGTGCGGGATTCTATGTATAAGAGTAAAAAGCCCCCCGGGCAAGAGTCTAAAGGCTCTAGTGCCTTAGGGCTAAGCCCCTTGTTTTAGACCCCAGTCATATGAAGAGAATTAGAGAAAGGGGCTAAAACAACGAGGCCTATAAGGGGATCAGAACTCTCCTGTTTTGTAATGTTTTTGGTGATAAGTGCCAGCACTGGAAAATCCTCCATATTACACCATAATTGTATCACCAGGAATATCAGGGCGCCGATAGTGCTTTACAGGGATTTTGTGAGGGCAAATGAGTTGGCATCCGTGTTCAGAGTCTGTTATCGCCATGATGGGTGACCGCTCCTGCTTCGTGAAAAAGAGGGAACAAGACTGAAAGTGACAAGGAACCAACTGAGAGAGGATTAGCCGTGATTTAGCAGAAACATGCCTGGACCAGAGGCCAACAAAGAAGAGCGACATGGAGATATTTTAAGGACCATAATTACAGTTTTACTGGAGTAGTTTTGTTTTATTATTTTTGATCGTTGTGTTTTTATTCTGTTTTGTTTTCAAGAAAGCTATCTTACTGTTGTAATAATTAGAGGTTGCACGCTGAGACATCTAATCATATAGACAGTTGTAAACTCCAGCTAGGAGATATTTTTGTAACCAATTTCCTTGCTCCCCCTTTCCTTATAAGAGGGAGGAAGAAACACTTAGAGAAGGTTCCGGAATTCCACACCCAAGCGGTCTGAATTCCGCGACTCCACTTTTGGTTCTACTTGCCTATTCATGAGGGACTTGAGAGATATCTGGTTGAATATAAATGGACCAGTATGTTGGAATCATATTGGATTAATGAAACTATTTGGTGATTCCAATCAGAGTAATGTGCAATATGTTTTCCCCTCTGTAAATCTCATTTTCATATATGTTTTCCTCTTCTACTGAAATTATGTAATGAAGTTGCCAGTCTCATGCTTTCATGGTTGTATATTTTGCTGCAAAATAGGGAACAGTAGCTATGGTTATTACAGATTTACTTGTGTTATTCAATAATGTACAGTACCTGTAGTAATTATAGATTTACTTGTGTTATTCAATTAACCTGCAATACCTGTATGAGCACAAATTTTTAATTACACTGTTTAGTAATAATTGTACGCATGATGTATAGAATATTGGACCTTAATTAGCACTCCATTGTTTATGTCATCCCATCTCTTCTGCCTTCCATTCTTCTGCTAGAATATTGCTGCTTAGGACTGTATCTTGTTTACAACCCTATGCATCTATTTCCTTTTTTCTTTCTTCCTCTTCATTTTACTGCAACTTCATTTTTAAGTTGTTCATTGTTCTGTGTTGGCCACCATAACAAGACATTTTTCTTTGAGGTTGCCCCGATTTACCCCCTATGCATTTGGATCCATGTATTGGCTTGAGTTTACCTGTATGGCAAACTATTGAACCAAGCCCCCTTTATTCTTTTTTAATTACGTGACAATTGGAGTACTGGAGAAACCCCCTCACAGGTAATCTCCCATTCACTCCTCTATTCAAGATGTCCTAGACACTGGTCTACAATCAACCTAGAGGCTGTCTCTAGGAAGTTTTCTATATCTCCTGAAGCACTTGTGCCGCAGGTGTTAGAAAAAGCAACAACACATTCTAAGTGATAAACCAATCTAATCTATCTAACTCAAGATCTATCATGTGCATAGAGAGATCAAATCCCTCGAGCTGCAAAACTTTCCTTAAGTTCTACACTCCAAAAAGAATGTTTGGAGTGTAGGTTTCAGCAAGACCTTACAGACACACTTTGTTAGGCTCATAAAAGGCATTGGAGTGTACCAGTATCGTGATTTTATGTTTACTCACAAAATTGATCCAAATATCATTTTCATCCTGCGATTCATGTGCAACATTAAATTCAAGTCAAAACACCCTTATGCTTCATTCAAGTCAAGTCAATACCAAAAACTCACAAGATCTTTTTTTTTTTTTGAAACCTTCATGGGTAGCCCAGTTGGTCGAAGCACCTTGCCCTCTTTCATGAGGTGCAAGTTCGATCTTTCTTGGGTCTATTAGGATCATAAGGGCTAACATTCATAAGTAGGCTAATTTCTATACTTTTTCCAAAAAAAATATTCGCAAATTTCCATTTTTTTCTAAATATAATTCGCCCAAATTTTATAGTATGAAATTATTTTACCTTAAAAACCGCAAGATCTTATATAGACTTATATAATATAATCAAAATTTTAGATATTTTTACAAAAATATCATCAAACATTTTACAAATTTTCTATTATAGATTACCAATATTAGCCAAGTTTCTAAACTTTCAAATAGATATCTATCCTTAAAATTTTCCATGGTATTAAATAATATTTTAAAATTTGAAGAATGAAGCACCATATTCAAATAATTATGAGATTTTCGGAAAAATTATTTGGCTAGTAAATTCAAGTCAATGTACCTTGATACATCATTAAAGTCAAGTCATTACGGACAGTATGACAAATGCGATGATACCGACATTTTCTTGAAATTTGTATGCGAGTTAGTCGGCCACTCAATACGTGGCAACCAATAAATCCCATACTATCGGGCTTTAAATGAATGACGGCTGTATATGCCCACCGTTCGATTTCGATCTTAGCAAAATCGAACGATAGACTTTATATGCCCCGTTCATTTAAAGCCCAATAACATGGGAAATATGGCTCGCCCTCAATACACCCTTACTTTTCATTCATTAAAGTCAAGTCATAACCCACAACTCACATAGTTGCTAGCCCCGGGATTCTCAAGTGCACACGTCATTATGAAACTCTTTATCTTTTAGAAAAAGAGTTATTAGTTTATATGATTTTAAACACTGAATGAATGAATGTATGTAGTGTTTAGATATTCTTTGCAATAGTTCATTTATTCAAATGGAATGTTTTAAATAATAATAATAATAATTATATTATATTTTAAATGGTAACTAAATAATATTAGATTAAATAATCTTATAAATATGTTAATGTATTTAAAAAATTTTATTATAATTTAAATATAGATATATATAGATATATAGATATATATATATTAACCATATATTGAAAATAAAATACAATGAATATTAGGGAATAAAATAACAATGAATATATTTGAGATGGTTAAATTATTCATGAAATGAAAGAAATACAAAAAATAAAAATTAAATAAAATATATTTAAAAATGAAATTATATATAATTTTATTAGGTAAATAGATGAATTTTATAAATCAGTGTTTAAACAATAAATTTTTTAATGTTTTTTTGGAAGATTTTTTAATCAAGTTTGCTTAAAATTCAAATTGTAGTATATATATCACAACAAAATTTATAACATATAAATAATAGCTATAAACTGAAATCTATTTTACCATATAAATTAGATTGGTAAATTCTCATAAGTATGAATCCATAAAAAAAAAAAAATCAAAATACTTATTTCATTATACATTTCAAGTTAAGAATGTGAACTCATTGAAACACCCTAAAAACCTAAATTATTTCTAAAACTAGGACACTTTCCCTTACATGAGAAATTCCTAATTTATACAAAATTTCAACTAAGGGATTTCATGCCAATGTGGAAATTTTAAGACCCCTTGGGTTTCGACAAAAATGAACTTGGGGATTTATGCTCCCGCATCACAACCACTTTCAAACTAAAGAGAATTAATTTCCCCAACTCGTTCATCTCTATATACTAATCAATTCCACTACAAACCAATTTGTAGATAGAATTCACAAGTTTGCACAATTGTCTCCCTGAATATGTCTCACTTGATATGGATTCCCACTAAATTTTGTATATAATGAATTAGTCCCCACAACGTTTTCCAAATGTTCTAGAACATTGGTCAATTTCCTAGACAATATTGGTATCAACCAAATATTCACCTTCTTTACATGTACTTCCTAGACAATACGGTGACCAACTATTTTTTTTCTTTAAGATGGAATCAATAATTTTGCACGACTTTCCTCACCATTTGTTCCCTTAAACATGACTTTCCACTATATTCCATATAAAATGAACAATTTTCCACACATTGTTTTAGTAATATATTTTATATAATCAAATTAAAACAAAAACTTCCCCAAAGCTTCTTGACCTTTATTTTTTCATCACTTTAAACTAATCATATTCAATTTAAAATTAATTAATTTACACAACTTTAAATAACTTTTCCACCAAATTCCATATTGAATGATTATGTTGAATTCACACAGTTCTCAAATAGTTTAACATACTAATAAAATTCAAGCTAGAATGTCGATTAAACCCGACTCCACTAGGTACTTATTATTAGAAAACGAAAGAGATTGTTTATCAATTTGGTGCTGTTGGATTTCCACAAGCATCAATAAAGTGTGCCAACAAAATCCAAAAGAATTACTTTTGTCATTTGCTTCCGCAAATCTTCCATGACATTGTACCAATGACTCTGCATTACTTTCGACATTTTCTTCCACAAATTTTCCGTAGACTTTGTAGGTGTCATGAATACAATGACTTACAACAAAACTTCTCCATGACTTTGTACCAACGAATACAATGATTTCTACCTTTTCTTTCGTTGAGAGGCCCATTCTAAAGCTCAATATGATGTATAATGTTGTTCGTCCCTCATCAAAATTGAATTGAAATTTCTCATGTCCGCCAAGATAAAAATTATGAAAAATATAAAAAAATAAAATAAAATAATTAACTATACAAAACATTTAAATAATTCCGCTCATAAAAAAAATTACATGACAAGAAATTAGATCCCTCTCGGATCATGTTAGATCTGTGTTTAAAATGGATTTACGCTGGTTCATATTTTCTGACTCTATACCAATAAATACAATGTATTTAGACTTTCAACCTTGACTCTAAAGACCTGCAATATTTATATGTATGTTTGCAAACAAGGGAACTTACAGACAAGCCTTTGAAGCTATTAGATTTGGGATATGAGAGGAAAATGGGGAAAGGTGTTGTGTCTATGATGATACTAGTCTGGCTTCTATGCCTAGCACCTACAATAGCATTAGATGATGTTCCTGCAACAACTATTAGTTATTCCATGAAGCCATACCATTCCTCACATGTTCATAGGTACCATGTTTTCCACCATGATCATCTTTATGACCGCATGATTGGTGGAAGTACTTCTCTTCAATCAGAGGATTTTGCTTGCAACGGAGATGAAGGCAATATGGAGCAACCTGAATTCACATCATCATCAGATTCCATGGACGTTGATGATACGAGGGATGTAGAAGCCCTTTTTTCCTTAAAAAATTCCCTCACACTCGACAGCAAAAAATTCCCATAACATGTGCCCCTGGAATTATGGCATTTTCTGCAGAAATCACACTAAACAAGTGATTTCCATAATACTTCCTGGGTTGGGATTACGAGGTTGCACCTTACCATCTCTTGGTAACCTCTCGTTCTTAGTCACTCTAAACTTTCTCATAATAATTTGACAGGAAGAATTCCAATGAAGTTTGGGCAGTTAACGACACTGGGAGTACTCGACCTCAGCTATAATTTGTGTTGTGGTTGTATTCCAAAACAATTGTGTAATTGTACAAAAGCTGCAATCGATCTGACTTACAACAAACAAGTTGATAGGGAGTATACCAACAAAATCCGATCATCTAGTCCAATTGGAGTAGCTCCGCTTGGAAAACAATAGTCTTACTGGAATTATTCCAACTTCTTTGAGCAACTGCACTTCTGTCTCGGGGTTGTCTGTTGGATACAACAATCTCAGTGGGCCAATCCCTTTAGTTTTGGTTTTTCTCAAAAAAATACATTTTCTATATTTATTTGGCAACACACTAAGTGGAACTATTCCAACTTATTTGAGCAACTGCACTCCTCTTGAGGCGTTGTCCATGGGAGGCAACAATCTCACCGGTCCA
>APFE031084354.1:0-10015 GCA_000404065.3 Pinus taeda
GGGTAGTGGTCTTTGAGAGAGACTTTGTTTAAATTTCTCAGATCAACACAAAGTCTTATCTCCCCAATTTTCTTTCTTGTAGGTACAAGGTTAGAAATCCATTCAGAAAATCTTATAGGTGCAATGATTCCAGCTTCATACATTCGTTTTACTTCCTTTTCAATTAAGGGAAGGAGAACTGGATTCACTCTTCTCAGTTTCTGTTTAAAGGGTTTCTGGTTTTCATTCAGGCGTATTGTGTGCTGGATAACTTTAGTATCATAGGATTTAAGGTCCTCATAACTCCAGGCAAACACATCTTGAAACTCTTTGAACAATTTAATATATTCTAATTTCTTATCAGGAGGTAAGGTTCTAGAAAGCTTGACCATTTTGGGATTTTCAGTGGTCACAATATTACACTCCTCTATTCCTGCATTGATGGGTTGCATCTTTGGTTTCTTAGGGAGATCATTTGAATAAAAAATGTCTTCTAAAGGAGTAAGACCCGTGGGCAAGAAATTATCCTTTAGTTGAATTACTTCAGTTTCTTCTTCAATAACTTCATCAAGATCTGTTACTTTTAGCTTCTGTAGATTGGCAGAGTCAAAGGTTGTAGGATGTAATATCCGATCTATTGTTTCAGCTGATATACCTGTGTTCAGTTCATCAATTTGGTGCTGATCATCCCTAATTCTTGTGTCAATGTTTAAGTTTGAGAATTCCTCTTTCATGGTCAAAAAATTGTTTATCTGAGTATCATTCTCAAATACTTGCCAATTATCTACATTGTCTGGGACAGAAGGCCTGTGTTTAATCTTAGCAGTAAACTGGTGGTTAGGCCCAAAAGGAAGTTTACAGGTGCTTGCAAAAGTTGCCAAACTATGAGCATGTAAGTTGTGGTTCCTAGGTATTTTGGTGAGCTGATATTCTAGGAAGTTGTTGAGCAAGTCTGTCACTGCTAACCTATAAGACCTTAACCTGGGATCATTTGTGAAAAAAGTTCCCTTTATATGTTGTATAATTAGGTCTGAATCCCCCAATATGGAGACTTTGGCCACTCCTAGACTCTTAATCAATTTGAGACCTAGTAAAAGGGCTTCATATTCAGCCATGTTATTTGTACATCTGAAGTTAAGCCTATATGCATGACCCAGAGCATGGTCATTTTGAGTATTGTGTATCCAGGCCCCTGCTCCTGCTCCTAGCTTATTTACTGACCCATCAAATTCTAAATACCACAAGGTCTCTTGATCAATGCTTGTTTCAATGGATTTACAGATTTGTTCACTGGGCAGGTCTAGTTTTGGTGATTCTTGTGATCTATCAGTAGACTTTGTTGGTTTGATTACATCAGTGATCTTTTGATCTGGAGCTGTGGATTGTTCATTCATATGCCTGGTTTCTGTTGTTTCTAGGAGCTTGACCTCAGTTTTGGGACATATATCAGCATTGTATAGTATGAATGAGTCCATGTCAGAATGAATGGAGTAGATTGGGAAGTTTTGGGGCTTCTCCTGATTGCTGACCACATATTTGATCAGTGTTTCTCGGTACAGTCTCTTTGGCTGGCGAAAGACTGAGATTGTGGCATATGACATGTCTAGTTGCAGAGATCCTTGGAGTTTGGCACCCCATGATCTTGATAAGAGCATACCATATTTGGGTGGAATGTCATCTACTACTACATCCATTAGAATTGTTTTGGCTGCATATTGGACTAGGGATACACAAAGGTCTTTGATCAGGCCTAAACATCTCACCTGGCTGGAATCAAATGAAAACAAATATTTATAGGGTCTGGTGATATCTAATTCAAGTTTTTTCATTACTGATTTGGGAATTAGGTTATGAGAGGCCCCTGAGTCAAACATGGCATTGTGTAACACTTTGTCATGAATATTTAGGCTTACATAGAATGGAGGAGTCCCTCCATCTACTGATTTTCCATTAACTTATGAGCCAAAAATCAGCTCTGGTTGATCATCCAGAATATTAAATGCATCCCTATTCTCTGGTACTTGCAATTATCTATTAATTTGTTGTCTGAAGACCTCATGTTTGGCTAGTTCAGAAAGAGGAATTGCTGTCTTTAGTTTTCCAATTTCTGTTTCTAGATTGAAAGGTTTTTCCATCTGAATTTTTATATTGTGAGCAGCAAGTTTATTTTTCTCTGCTGAATTTTGGGTGATCTTATCCTGGTCAGGTATACTGTTTTGGGGTATGCTTGGATTGGGTTTGTTTTCTAGAGGTCTGCCCACGATTTCTATTGGAAGAAGTGGTGTAGATGTAGGTTTTACTGGAGGCTGTATATCAGATACATCTTCCACTGTGACCTCCCTCTGGAGTTTTTTATCTGAGGACTCTGCTGAAATGGCTTTATCACTAGATTTTTTGGGCAGTTTGGTGTTTGTTTGTTTGGTATTGTCAGGTACATCTATGGTTCTACTTCTTAACTTGTATTGTTTGTGTACTTCATAGACTGTTGTGTCATACCCTTCTCTGAAATCAAATGACTCACCAGATTTTGCTTGGAATTGATTGTATTCTTGGGCTTGTTGATCATCTTGTGTTAAGAATACTTGTTGTTCACTGTCCAAACCCATTAGATTGATGTGGGGATCTTTTATTTTTTCACTAGTGGTTGAGGCCTCTGCATAGTTTTCTTGAAATGGAGGTCTGATATTCTGATAAGGACTAATCCTCCCAGCATTTGGGTTTTGGTTTTTTCTAAAATTGGGATTCCTGGTGGTGTTGCTTGTTTTCCCTTCCCAAGAGGACTTTCTCTCCATGGTCTCAACTCTATCTCCCAACCTGTCCATACCCTTCATGATTACATCTAGCTTTTGGTCAAAGGTTGAGGGTTCCTCTTTAAATGTTATTCTTCTCTCATTTTTTTCTCTGGTTCTCTTGGCAATCAGGTTTTCCTCCACACTTACAGCTATATTCTGCATGTCTGCAAGACTTGTAGGTGCTCTTTCTCTTAATTGATATGCCATGTCTGGATCAAATCCATCAGGGAATTTGATCAAGGCCAAATCAGGTGGAGGTCTCAAGTTCTGAGGGATGGCGTTATATACATTGTTGAACCTAGCACAGTAAGCTTGAACTGTTTCTTGTGGACCCCTTTTCAAGTTATCATACTCTTTTAGTATGTGTAGAGGGTCTTTCTTCTTTTCCCATCTGTTTAAAAAACTTAGGTATAAGGCACCAGGATTGAGTATAGAATTTGCAGCTAGAGACCTAAACCAGTTCCTCACATCCCCTGTCAAACTTTTCACAAAAATTTTCATTCTTACATCTTCATCATCTATCTCATAGTTCTCAAAATAGTCCTGCATTCTCTTGGTGTGTTGCTGGGCTGTATAAGTGCCAGTACCATCAAAGTAAGTGTTTTTTCTTTGATAGTCTTGGGGAATTGCCCCTGGATTTGCAGGCAGGTGTAAAGGAGCATATCTAGCCATATTTGCAGGGATAAAAGGGACAACAAGAAGGAGTGGAACAGCTGGAACAACAGGGACAACAGGAGTAAGGTGTGTTGGGGATGGAGGAGTGGGGAAACTACCTTGGGAAGTAGGTGAGGAACTAGGATAAGTAGGGGTTATGTGAGGGTGAACTGATGCTTTGACAGGAGTAGGAATATAGCTCTGCTGAATTGGTTTTGTATCTAAATCTGAGAGCTCTCCTAGCTGCTCTTGTTTCTTCAAGATCTTGGGGATTAAATTGGGGTTTTCAAAGACAGCTGGGGGGTTGGGGTTAGGGTTGGACCTAGTGTAACGAGATTTCTTCTTTGGAGCAAGCTTCTAAGTTTTCTTTCCTTGGTATCTTATGAAAAGGTTTAAACGGGAAGCTTATTTCCTTTCAATTGGTAATTTTGAAATAAGGTCCCTAGTGGAGTCACCAGAACCATATGCTTAGATATGTTATTTATAGTTGTAGTTTACATATTCGAGATATGTTTTATAAAATGCTTGTCATCGCTAGTAGGGGTCTAGTCGAGGTCTTAAACAAATATTTTCATTATTAATGTCATTTCCATGTTATTTTACTATTCTAAAGTGATGGTTCAATTCTGGGCAGTGACTTGGGCCTAGAAAAGTGGCTCAAATCCAAGGGACACTGGGATAGCACTGACTAAATGAGTCTTTGGACGCTGGAATGCAAGCCTATGAGGGTGACTCTAGGTTTCTGGACATTTTTAGGGCTATAACATTAGAGTGACTGAGGCTTAAGTTGTCCAACCGTTGAGTGGGACCCAAGGGAAAGTTGTCTAAAGTGTTGGAATGGTTCTTGAGGGTCCTACAGATGATGTTGAATGTTTGTATGGTGTGTTTCTGTTAGTTCCACTTCCTTAATGTGACTTATCAGTTCAAATCATATCATAGTGGACACACATCACATTTTTACCCAGGCTAGTTGGTTGCTTATGTAGATGTGGGAGGAGCATGTCTTGTAGTGGCTGCAACACCCTCCAAACTTTTGGCCAACATTTAATTTCAGAGCCTTCCTTGTTTTTTTCCTTGATGTTTGCAAACACTTGGGCTCATCCCATGAGCTCGTGTCGATTCTTTGCACCCTCCTCCCTTGACTTTTCACCACACATCTTTTAGCATGTTGGTCACATTGTCATGCTTGCGATCATGTTTTGGCTATGTTAAAGGTATGTCTTTGTGTGTACAAGTTGTGTTCTCTATGTAAGCATCTATCAAACGCACACATGAAGCTTTATGCAATGTGACGCAAGTGTCATCACGGTCGTACAACGATTTATTTCAAGTGTCGCATTTGTCACTCGCACACATCAGTTAGTCACACTAAGCATGTTGTCTTGTTTGTTCGAGGTGTCTTATCATTGAGTCTTGTGAGTGTGTGTTCACAAGATCATAGATGCACAAGTTCACTCGTTCACACACTTACTCATTTTTCTGAAACTCTGTCGACCTGGTCACCCTCCAATAACTGGACCTTTGTTGAGCTACAGTGCATAGTATCAACCCTTAATGATCAAGTACTGCTACCCATAATTATGTAGAGATTAAGGTTGCCTCCCAAGTAGTCTGTATTGCGCAATCCTGGAATCAACCCGACTGACTGTAACCTAGAAGAATGCAGAATTTGCTCAACAAGAAATCTCAATCTGCATTGCTTGCAAGCAAACCTATCAAGCTTCCTACTTGTCAACCAGAGAAATTGACCAGGAAGTGACCTTGGGCTTCACTCCTCCAAAGAATTGTGCAAAAGATGCTAGCCTGCCTGCCTCCACCGACTAAAGAAATTTCGTAGCCATGAAGGACAAACACCTCGTGCCTTTCACTATACTATATTTGAAATTTGTGCATTTTTGTTAGCCAGTCCACCTGTCAGCTGACCTACTACTCCTATTGAAAACTTTGTAGTTTTCTTGGACTGTCTTCTAGCTGCCTCACACCCCAATCAACCCAGAAGCTACACAGACATTTCCTACAACCTAGCCTTCTAGTTCTATGTAGTTTTTCCAGCAAGCTCCCATAGCTCGCTACCAACCTCACAAGAGAATCTGCACATTTTTCACTGCTAGTTTCCTCCCTGCTTCCCGCAGTTCCTCGCTGGAAAATTTGCACAGTTCTACCCTCCAGATGAGCCAGATCTTGTATATGGTCACTGTTGTTCCAGACTTCTCATCTCAACCCCCTAGTTACCTCTAAACAATTTTCCTTGATAGTGCCCCAGATCCCTCATCCAATCCTAAAATGTGCTATGCACAACTTTAGAGTCTCGTCCTCTCTCCCAGTCACCTGTACGTGAGAAAGAAAGATGACGCATCATGGTAGACTAGGATATTTCTGGATTTGATGTTGTCTCATCATGAGTGATTGCAGATATAGGTACATGGTTGAGACATGGTGAAACGATGAACATGATGAAGAAGGAGCCCATGCTAGGAGACTTGTTCACAAATGGACGAACATATGAAGCATACCAAGTACCACCGAAGGGGATACATGCCCATGCAACATCAAGTGAACACCAGGACCATTGAAGACTCCGCACACCTTGCCATGTGGAGGTGAGGCTATGATACACCAAGAGTACACTCATCACTTAGGAACATTGCAGCTCGACATGGACACCACCATCAGCATTAACATACCAGCATTGCCATCTCGAGTCATATCATGAGTCATCTCGTCCACATCATTACTCTGGGCCATACTATTGTAATCAATGTAATGTAACGTGGAAGTCCAAGAGACACACATGTAAAGTTGAAGATTCATGTAAGTAAAACAATCATGAGGGAAGTTGAATAGTCACAAGGGTTAGTTTCATCCTTGGCTATATATACCCCTCATTTGTACATGCAAAGGACTTTTCACGTTGGCTCCTCCCACATAGCCTTGAGAGTCTGTAATATTTTCTTTGAGGAGCAAGTAATGGATGCAACACTCCGCTATCGGGGTTAGTGATGTAATGGTGTACGAATGCGTCTTGGAACTTTCTCTTACTTTAGAAGCCTCTTAATAGGCCAACATGTTTTCACACATGTATTGTATTCGTTTGTAAGACTATTCTTTGGATGCTTGTAATTCATGTTGCTTTAACTTGTATTTGATAGTTGAACTATTTCAGTTGCTTTAGTACATATGTTATTGGAAATCTATTGTATCAGTTGTTAATGTTGTCTTGCCCATGTAGACTATTCTGCCAGACACTTGAGAGACTCATTCTCGTAGACTTGTTATAATGATTGTTGCACTTGTGTGGACTATTTTGTTGGGTGTTGTATGTGCTATCTGTTCACTTTGTGTTTGTGACTACCGCATCTGTGTGGACTACTCTACCAGAAGTTGCACATTTCCTACTATGTTGTGTGTATCTAACAGAGTTTGGACTATTCCCTTTTGACTTGAGACTCACTCCCACCCCCTCCCTCTGCAGTGAAAGAACCTCGACACAAGCGACACTAAGCACTCACCAAGCACGTGAACCTCATTGTTCGAAGCCTAAGTAAACCAATCTCATGTGATAACAAGCAAGAGCTAAGGTATTTCATTAATATAATGGAAACTATGTCATCATACCAGATGGGACTCCTACACCAAATAGTCTAAGGTCTAGTTGGGACTTCATATTGGGTGATCCCTTGAATGTTGGTGGGTCTAGCACCATCAACATTTCTGGCACTAGAAAGAGGGCCATATGACAAGATGAGCTCATTGCATCTGGTTTGAATCTCTTACCAAATGGAACATACACAACCGATGCTCCCAAGCTATTTTTCTTATTTCTCCCATAATCAACCATCACTCCATGATGAGCTTCTCAATCAATTGTCCTTGTTAAAGTTTGACGGCAAGGGAAAAAATTCCATAACCAAGCACATTTATGATTTTCTTCATTTCTACGAATCCCATGAAATTGATAGTGAAGAGATTGTTTCCATACTTTTATTCCTCACCCTTGAAGGTCATGCTAATTGGTGGTGTCACACCCTGCCACCTTCTTCCGTCCATTCCCTTCTTCCTCTCCTCAAGGAGCTCCATCAACCTTTCAATAAATATAACCACTAAGATGTTTTTGAAAGAATATATTGTTTAAGAATGAAGCCTAGAAAATCAGTGGAGGACTTTGCTACCTGGTTCCTTCACCTTTGTCATGAAATTCCTGAATATTTTATAGACCTTGACTTCATGAGCCAAGAGTTGAAATGCTTGGTTCATATTTTCCGACATGGTGAACCTCTTGATTTCCCTTCTTCCTTTTCTCTTGTGAATCTTGAGGCCCCTTAGTTTGCAGAGGAGGAGCCCAACACCTGATTTATTCCTTGTCATCCTCCATTTCCGGTCTCACAAAGGGTTCCCCCTCACAGCGGTCGCAAAGCTGAGAAATTGTTGCAGAGGGTGCTCTTTCACTGCAGTCGCA
Source organism: Pinus taeda (assembly GCA_000404065.3). Taxonomy (NCBI): domain Eukaryota; kingdom Viridiplantae; phylum Streptophyta; class Pinopsida; order Pinales; family Pinaceae; genus Pinus; species Pinus taeda. Next base: position 7,882 of record APFE031084354.1, read on the forward strand.
AAGCTGAGACATTGGCGAAGCATGTTCCCAACCCATATTCTTAGCCATCTCCCTCTCCAATGTAGGAAATTATGGAATGGCTCAGAAAGCGTATGGTGAAGACTCATTCCTCCATTCCACAAGGCGACATCACCATTCATGACCCAAGTCTTTAGTTTGATCTGCATCTCTGCCATCCTCCATCATCTACAAGCCATAACTCCTTGTACCATGACTCACTTGATCAATCCACTTCACAATCTAGTTGTTCATATTATCTTAACTATGAAGTTGTTGGCTCAAATTGCAGTCATGTGCAAGGAAGTCACATTACATAGGCAGATGACAAGAATAAAGGTGAAGGCATAATCAATTCCTATTTTATGTTTCAAAATGGTTCACATCAAGACAATGAGCTTCCATTCTTGGTTGATTCTCAATCCACTAATCTTGGTGAAACATCATGCAAAATTAATGCTTTCGACCAACCACCATTATTGGACTGTCATCACTCCCATGCTTCCATATATGGTGATGAACACCCAAACACATAATGTGATATGTTGTTCTCTCATGTCCACTTAACTCAGATCTGTAATTTTCACTAGTCAAAGTATACATCCATATTGAAACTTCATCTTCACCCCACTTGCCCATGTGTCCTACCATCCATAGTGCATCGACATGCATCAGAGATACTTTGTGTTATCTTGTTTCTTCATCCGATGAGTTATATCCTCAATTGACATAAGGAAATGACGTTTTCAATGATGAAAATAGTCTTAATGCACAAGACTCTTCCTACTCACCATCATCTTGTATGTTGCATGAAGACAACTCATCAAGGCAACCTGTTGAAGCTGAAAGGTTTGATAAAGTCTGTGAAATAGATGGTTACCATCCTAAGAGAAGTTTTTAAATCAGCAACAACAATTGTCCTCAAGCCGTGCATCATTTGGTTCACATCTCAAAATGCCATTTTTCAATTTTGGAAAGTTTCGGGATGTGCCAGGGAGTTGAGGCACTTCAACATCTATTGATGGTTATGTCAGGACCTCACTACTCTGGTATGCCCCTCAAACCGAATCAAATTTTGTTTGTCATGCACAATCCATCTATCTACATGGTTGTAATTGATGTGGATCCTCGTGTAAAAAATATTTACTATTCCTAGTGTGATATTTCAAAATTTTAAATTTTCACTAATGATCAAATCCATGAGTCTGCTACAACATTTCGATCTTCACACACTTCTCTTACATCCAATTTTGGGTTGGGAGTGGCTGTCTCTCATGCAATCATGGAACTGTGAAGTTGATCATCTCAAAGACTATCTTTGCCTAGAATCATACTAATCAAATGTTCTCCCTCGTGATCAACTCCTTAGTCTTCCTGTGAATTTTTCACGTCAAATCATCCGGCTCATCACACCAACACACTCATAACTTGGCGAGTCTTGTTATAGGAGGTAAGAAGCTTGGGTCCAACCATGGAACTGTGACCACACTAGGAAACCAATGCTTGTACTCAACCTTCTGCTTTGTGTGTTCAAGCTCATCCAAATAGTAAAAATGGAGAAGGGGAAAATCTAAATGAGAAAACCTATGTCAGAGGTCTTACATGCTTCTCTGAAGGAACAACCTCTTCTACTCTCAATAAGTTGGGATCACTCTTCCACCCCAAAAATAAATAAGTGCCTATATAACCTACCGATTCATTTGTTTTAATGAGGTTGACACAGGAAAAGAACTGTCCTCACACCTGATTCATTTTTTAACGAGGTCGACACAGTAACACGAAATTCCATCAAGACTCCTTGTTTCATTTTTTAACGAGCTTGACATAAGACAAGGAACTATGCTCAAGACTCCTTGTTTCATTTTTTAACGAGGTTGAGACAGGAACAAACTATCCTTGCGTCTACTGATTATGGCTTCCAACTGGAAGAAAGAAATGTCAATGGACACACCTTGATCATGGCGTCCAAGAGGTCTTCATCAGAAGGAAGAATAGTTCTCTGGAAGGAACACATGTCAAGGGACTCAAGAGGGATAAGAAAAATGCATTCGAGAAATCCCATAGAGTTTTCCATGTCGATTAACGGATCTAAATCAAAGGAAGATGAGCAAACAGTGAGAGGCTCACTTACATCAGC
>APFE031084355.1:0-16239 GCA_000404065.3 Pinus taeda
CATAGGTGTGCTAACTAGCTTGCAATCATTCAACTCGAATTTCTTTAGAGTTTCTTATAGGTATTTGGATTCAGAGATAAATACCCCCTATTTTGAACGATAAATTTGAAACCCTAAGAAGAAGGGCATTTATCCTGTCATGTAAATGTAAAATTATGTTTGCATACAGTTTGTGAATGTTCCAATCATTCTAGATTCCTACAAAAGATTATACCATCCACATACACTACCACAATTAGTAGATGATCATCTTTAGATTTTATATACAGATTGTTCTCTATAGTTCCCCTCTTGAAGGCTTTTTGTTGAATATTTCGATCCAATATTCCATACCATGCTCTAGGTGCATGTTTGAGTCCATATAAGCCCTTTTTTGGTGTGCATAAAAACCCTTCATTTTCTGTGAGAGTGAATTAATCTGGATGGTCAATATAATCTTCTTCTTCGAGCTCTCCATTGAGAAACACCGGCTTGAAAACCATCTAATATACCTTTATGCTTTTATGATTGTAAAAGGAAATAAACATTCTGGTAGCTTCTATTCTAGTTAATAGTGTAAAGGTTTCCTCAAAATCTATCCCATCTATTTGAGCATACCCTTTGTAGACTAGTCGAACCTTATTCCTAATAACTAGAACTTTCTCATTTATATTATTTTTGAAGACCCACTTTGTGCATATAATGATTTTCTCTTTGAGTCTTAGAAAAAGCTCCCAAGTATCATTCTTCTAAATTTGATCAATTTCTTCATTTATAGGTCTCACCCAAGACTCTTCCTTACTTTCCTGACTAATATTCTTAGGCTCGATCTAGGATAGAAAAATAAAATTTGCACAACTTTAATTTCCAACAAATTTCCTTCTAGTTTGAAGACCATGTTTTTGATCTCCAATAATTTTACTCTTAGGATCTTCTTTCTGTAGATACCTGGATGGTGTTTTGGGCCTTGGAGTTGTGCTCATTTCTACATCTTCATTATCTACTTCCATTTCTTCATCACCTAAGGACCTTATGGTTAAACTCTCTTCTCCATATAAGTTCATATTTCATTTGGAGGACTCATATTATGGAGTTAGTTCATCTACTCCTACATCAATGCATTCCTGAACTCTCTTTGTCCTTTTGTTGTAGCACTTGTATCATTTACTTCAAGAAAAGTACATGAGAAACATACCCTCATTAGCTCATGAATCAAACTTTATAGGATTTTTATCATTCCTTTTGATAACGAATTTTATCCCAAATACCCTCTAATGGTTTACTGATGCAAGTCTTCCCTTCCACAACTCGTATGGATTTTTATCATTATTAGTCCCGAGTTGTGTTCTATTTGATAGGTACATTATTGCTTGTGGTGCTTGTGATGGATTGTTCTATTCATTCTCCCAACTACTCCGTTTTGTTGTGGAGTTATGGCCACTAAATATTTAGTCTTTGTGTTTCATTCTCTTCAAAGAATTCTTTAAACTGTCTTGAAGTGTATTCTCCTCCTCTAGATGGTCTTAAGAATTTGATCTTTATATCTATATAATTTTAAACCTAAGCTTTAAACTTCTTAAAATGTTTAAGAATATCTATGTGAATTAGCTCTTGTGGTCTCAATGAAGATAATTCCTTTGTATTGAAATAAGTAATAGTATACTTACCAAATTGACATGACTTGTAGGTTGATGACAGTCTTGCAAATCATCCCACAACTCTTAGCTTATTTATTGTTATTAGACTGTCAAAATTCATATGAGAAAGTCTCCTATTCCATAACCGGGTTTCATTTGGATTTCTTAGGAAAGATCTTACTTTGGACTCATGAAATGTATATACGGTATTATGAGTTACGATCACCTTTCCCACTATATTTCCATTCTTTTCATGTTAGATCCCATAATATTTGGATTAAAAGGTCACAACTGTAGCTATTATTACATATCTCACTCACATTAAGAAAGTTGTGGTTGATACCTTCTACATAAAACACATTTTGGGCTTTATTCTTTTCATCTAGACTAACTATGCCCTTACCCTTAATTCTTGGTGGGGCATTGCTATCGAATGTGACATTATTCCCTTTGCACTTTTCTTTTAGCTACATGAAATTTATTTTATACCTAATCATATGCTTGGAACAACCAATATCTGTGTACCATTTGTTTTCTTAATTATGTGCTGACATAGAAAGTCCACATTCCATGCTCTTATAGCTTTTGTTTCCAATCCTTCAAATCCTTATGAAAATTTGGTTGCCAAGTGTTACGTTGCTTAGATTAGTATTCAAATTTTCTTCTACATCCACTTGCCTTGTGCCTAAAATTATTTGATTTGAAGTAGTCAACATCATTCATTAGGAGAGGCAAATGGTTTTGAACTCTAAGAGGAGAGTTTTGAGATCTAAAATTTAGATACTTATTGTATCTAGAATTTTCATCTCTTTCAACTTTGATCCTTCTATGATCAACAACCTTATGTCCAAATATACGATTTCTATAACAATGACCATAAAATAAATAAGAGTACCTGAAGTTGGAAAGTTCGTGACTTGGTGCATGAAGGTACCTCTCTTGTCTTATTGATTAATTCATTCTCCGTTGGTGTGATTACTTGAGGTAGTTGGAATCATTATTTCAAGGATGGGATCCTCTCTGTCTTATTACCTTTCTATATTCATTTATTTGTTCCTAATGCATCCAAGCCTTTTAGGGCTTTAGAGTGTTTGTTTCAACCAAGGTTTCTAGGACTAGTAACTCAACCGACATCTATCACCGAGCTAGAGAGATTTTGTCCAACCAAGGCTCCAGAAATAGTAACTCAACCCACCAAGGGCTCCAAAGAATTTTTCCAAAAAAGGCTCCAAGACTAGTAACTCAACCCAAGTTATTATAGGGATCTAGATAATTTGTCGAACCAAGGCTCTAGGAACTAGTAACTCAACCCAAAACTAAAGGAACATGAGAACCAACCAAAAAAAGGGGGAAATGAACCCAAAACATGATGGCTATCTAGGAAATGGCAAGGCTAGGAAAGTACACTATCAATCTAATAAATCCTCCATGCCAGTGAAAAATCATAACCAAGAAACCACATGCATATTCTAGGTATGCCAAAACTAGTGAGGCAAATATACATGCAACTCGGTACTTACAAGAAAAACCTACTGTAGTTGTTGATCCTAATGTCCTCTTGCTCTTTCCTTCTCTTCATTTTCCTTCTTGATCCAAGCCTCCAAGTATGCCACACTCTCCAAGAGTGATCCAAGAAACTCTGCGTCCAAGAGTATGAGAGAGAGAATAAAATGAGAGCTCCCAAAATTGAACTAACAAAAGATACACTGGTCCTCAGAAGCAATTTTATCAATGAAGCCTGTAATTTTTTCATTTCCATTAATTTCCTTTAATTTCCTCCTCACATCCATCATGTGACCTTTCACCTTCCTTTTCTCCTAATTTTCATCATTTTCATAAATAAATGTGCCAAAAATGCCATTTTCCCTTTCTAGAGCCTTTTCCATTTCCTTAGCCATAATAAACCAAGGTGACACCCCATTATGATGCTTGTTTCCATCATTCAGCATGGAATACATGTCCCATGACTGTGGTCTTATATTTTTATATTTACATGGATTTTTAACCAAGGTTGTTACAGAACCCTCCCCCTTGGGGGAACACCGTCCTCAATGTTCAATGACACCAATAACTAGCAAGACCACTGAAAAAAACATACTACCCATGGAGCTTTATAACATAGATCATTGTCGTATTTATAATGACCATTTGCTAATACATGACAAACATATTGTTTACTAGATATTTACAATAATAACGACATATACACACATAGACATTTTCTTCACCCAACAAATAATCATGTTGTCTATGGATCTTTATAAATCCATATCGATACATTAATACACATATAGACAGATGCGCAATTTTCTCAACCAAAAAATAAAATGGTATGATGCCTGCATCTTCAACAAGGAAATGCAGAGGCTCACACCTCCATCCTCAAAGTAATATCAAGATTCACCTACTTCCCAAGAAGTCTAGAGTCCACTGCAAGGTCAAATTTGCATCTAATGTCTAACATTATAATCGTATGCCACTTGTCCTCTTAGTGAATAGTTATCATCTCATTTTTCCACTGCACACTCCCAATGTGTACTTGATTTCATCTCACAATGCTAAAGACCAAAAAAAATATATCCTCAACCTTCCCTTGTCTATTACACACTCCCTCAGGAAATCTCGTCACCACCTTCCATGTAGTCACACACCTTCCAAGTTTCACTGGTACCGCCATCCTGGGAAGCCCATCCCTAAGTAAGTTTTTCTCACATTGGAAGGTCCAAAAACCAAGGCATATCCATTTCTAAAAACCATCATACCAGTCATAGCATGATCATGGAAATCAAATGGACACTATTGGGTACCAGTGTCCCATAGTGGCCCTGCTCTTGAAGTGCTTTACCAACATATTGTTTCTTGCTCAAATTCCTTTTGTTGTTGCCACTAATGCTTTCCGTCAGTTTCGACCACCCAACCAGGCACTTCAGGCTTTCTTGTACCAAGCATATAATTTCCATTAGATTTAAAATAAATTGAAATAAATTCACATCATACCTCATTGGTAGCCCGCTAAGAAGATAAACTTACAATTATGTAAGCTTCCTGTCACAACAAGTCAAACTAGCGTCTTTGACCAAATAATCATGTATAAACATATCACATCAGGTTAGCTCAAAACACAACCATCATATATAAAAATTATAAATCATATGTAACCATCATAAACCAAAATCATAGAACATATCTAATCATCATAGACTAGCATCATAAATCACATGCATAATAAAACTAAAATAAAATACTGATATTTATCCTTTTATCAATCCTTATATTCTACTTTTTTCCTTATTCCGTACACACACTGGATCAGTTTCCACACCCAAAAAACACCCAATTTCATCTCATCAACCATGTTCACATACACATAGTGTGCATTACACACATACAACCACACACGACATACAACACCATGCATTACATGCACCTACACTTCACATACCACACACACATCTACACCCACTGTAAAACAAAACACATCCATACTCCTACATCCAGTGTACACCACACCACAATACATACACTTACACCCAATGTACAACACAACACAAATATCTAGACAAAGAAAAACATAATGAATACATATGTCATGATACCATGACTACAAAATTCACATACATAGTATTGGATACCTGTAACATAACATGTACAACATGTGCACAATACCACATGTGAAACATGTACATAGTACCACATTTACACAACACCACCTGCACAATATGTGCACAACATCACATGTACATGACACCTCCTGCAAAATGTGTACAAAATCCCGCATGTACACTGCACCACCTATACAATGTGTACACAATACAACATGTACACAGTACCACATGCACAACATGTACATGACACCACATCTACACATCATCACATGCATGACATGTACACAACAGCCCTTGCACACAGCACAACATGTACAACATGTACACAACACCACATGTACAATCATGCACATAGAACCATATGTACATAGTCCAACTTGTAAAACATGCACACAACACCATATGTACATATTATTTCATATACAACATGCACATAGCATCTCATGTACATAAAACTATATATCCAACATGTGTGCAACAACATATGCACACAATGTTGCATATCCATCATGCCTACAATACGATATGTGCACAACACTGCATATCCAACACGTACATAGAACCATGTATACCTAGCACTACATAAACAATATGCACAAAACACCATGGGTACAATCATTGAATATAAAATATGCACAACATATACATAACAATAGAATTTCATATCCAACACCGCATTACATCTACCAAGCAACATTTATTCCAGTATCTCTTTGCCATCCATGCTTATCCTTGAATGTCACAGATCACGTCTATACATATCTTGTTCATAACATAAATATAGATATAGTATAATCACATAATATCAATTCATATCCACATGACACTAACCTCTGAGACCTGTCAAGATACTCTTCCTACTTGATTCCTCATCAACCAAGAATCTCTTGATGTCATTCACCTACATAAGAAATCATTCCTCCAAAAGAACTATAACACCCTCCTCCCACATCTACCCAAGCAACCAACTAGCTGGGGTAAACATGCGATGATAGGCCACTGCGATATGATTCGACCTCATAAGTAATGTTAAGGAAGTGGATTCGATGGAAACACACCATAAAGACATTCAACATCAACTTCAAGACCCTCAAGAACCAATCCAATACTTTAGACAGCTTGGCATTCGGTCCCACTAATCTGTTTGACAACTTAAGTCTTAGTTTCTCTCATGCTATAGGCATGACAGTGTCTGGAAACCTAGAGTCACTCTCACAGGTTTTCCTGCCAGTGTATAGAGACTCATTTAGTCAGTGTTATGCTAGTGTCCCAAGGATTTGAGCCACCTTTTTAGGCAAAGAGCCCAGGTCACTTCCAAGAATTGAACTATCTCTTCAGAATAGTAAAACAACATGGAAATGACAATACGAAAGAAAATACTTATTTAATATATTGACTAGACTCGTACTAGCCATGACATGAATTTCATCAAACATATCACGAATATGTAAACTACAGGTGTAAATAACATATTAGAGCATAGGGGTATTTTCCATGAAGCATTGATGTATCAACATATCAACTTTGATTCCATCCATTAGAGCATAGATACATTGTTCATTCATATGCAAGTAAAAATATGATGAGATCCATACATATTGTTGTCATAAAACACATACATAACCAACATAATAGGGATAGAAATAGCCACAAAACCATAGCCGTATAGACCACATATAATCCATCAAAATTATCATAGCAATAAAAGGGGAAATAACCTCTTATTGATGTTGAAAAATCCAAACCCAAGACAGGGCTTCTATGTTCTACCCGAACATAGAATGGCTGAGCCAAATATCTCTTTATCCATTCACCCCTATGCCATATTCCAAGCATGAATGTAGGATATCATAGAACACATCAATCAAAACTTATCTAGGGCTTCCGAAGGCCATCCACCTTAGTGCATCAAACAATTATTCCACCTCATGGTTAGACATCACAAAACCATCACCAGATTGGTCTCCATTCAATCCTTCCAGGGCTTCTAAATCGTTTGTTCTAATCAAGGCTTTCGGGACTACTAACTCAACCCACATTTTTCACCGGGCTTCTAAAGTGTGACCAACCAAGGCTTCTAGGACTAGTAACTCAACCCACCAAGGGCTTCTAGAGTTTTTTTCCAACCACAGATTCCAAGAACTAATAACTCAACCCAAGCTAAGGAAACATGAGAACCAACCAAAACAAACAATGAAAGTAAACACACAATCACCATGACTATCCAAGAAATAGTAAGGCTAGGAAATCCTATGTCAATTCATGCAATTCTCCATGACAATGACAAATCACAACCAATTATCCACATGCATATGCCATGCATGCCAAAACTACTGAAGGAAACATACATGCAACTTCGTACCTGCAAGAAAATCTGATGTAGTTACTAATCTCGATGCCCACTTGCACTTTCCTACTCTCACTTTTCCTTCTTTCTTTGAGAATCTAAGTATGCCACACCCTTTAAGAGTGCTCCAATAAAATGTAGAAATTCCCACTATGGATCAACAGATTATGCAATATACTAAAACACAATACAAGATCTACTTCTACAACACTTTGCGGTAGCTTAATCGAACTGAGAAAGATCAACAAAACACATATAACTGAGAATGAGAAATAAATCACACGTAACACAGAAGAAATAACTTGGGGAATTCCTCAGCCTAAAACCCCAATCTTTGTATTATCATACAAGTGGAAATCTTGTTCAAGTTACAAAAAGAATCAACTATCAAGCTATCCTGCTCTCTTTGCAATCAAACAATATAGCTCACAGACTGAATAGACATAGTATATGTCCTCCTCAAGTCAACCAAGCCTCCTATTTCCTTGTGTAGTTTTTCTTGGGGTCTAATGATGTCACATATGTGAATTGGCCTCGTCACACTCACTAAACCTGAAGAAGTAACTGCGTAATCATCAAGGAAATAATTCCTTCTACATGCAAGGAATATTCGCAATGGAATATTCTACCAATTGATAGTACACTACCCCTCCATTTGATGTCAACTGGGTCTCTGTCTGAGCTGACATGCATGATTCATTTATGAGAGAATAATCAGTTATCTGAAGCGTAGTAGTTACGTGCATGCAAGCATTAACTAACTAAACTTACATTAATTCAACAAACTCTTTGAATTAATCTAACTAGACTTGACTCAGTTAACTGAGCCAACTAATTATAACTCGATATTACAACTCATCCTTATCTCTTTAATTGATGGATAAATTCCTCAATTAATGTAGAAATTGTTGCATGTCCCCACATAGACTTCATGTTTGATTTTACTTAACTAATTAACTCAAGATGAATTAATTAATTATTTTACAAACAGTTGCTAAGATCAAATTCGAATTTTACTTCACTATTTTAGTTTAGGGACTAACTAAAATAGGAAGGTATCCCGAAACTCTATTTATATAATGCTATTTTTGGCACTTCCATTTTTTCATCCATTGTTGCTAAGTCCAACACTAGTTGAACTGCTATTTATAGAAGTGCTAGCATTTCTATTTTTAACTTTTATTGTTGCTATTTTCAACACTCCCTCTCAATAAGAAATGGATTATCAGTAACCCCAATCCTATCTTTGTGGAACTCAAACTTGCATTTTGACAATGCCTTAGTCAAAATATCTACATCCTGTTCCTTAGTTGAAACATACAACAACAACATGATCCTCTTGACCACACAGTCTCGACGATGGTGATACCAGATATTAATGTGCTTGGGCCTGCCATGAAAAACTGGATTGTCAAAGAGTTTGATGCAACTCTGGTTATCGCATTAGATCACTGTAGGATCCATCATCTGACCAAACAATCCCACTAGAATCTTCTGCATCTGAATGGCCTCACATGCAGCCTGACTAGCAGCCATGTATTCAGCTTCTGTTGAGCTAAGTGCAACTAATCTTTGTTTCCTGTTATACTGAGAAACTGCAGCTGAACCAAGGTTGAAGATTCCTCCAGAAGTGCTCTTTTAGTTAGATGGACTCCCTGCCCAATCCGCATTTGTGAAGCCTAAAGCTTCACTCCCTTTGTTTGTCTGTACCACAATATGAACTGAGATGTGCCTTTGAGGTATCTTAGCACATGCTTTGCTACCTTCCAAAATAGTTTGGTAGGCTGAACCATAGCTTGACTCAGCTAGTTCACCACAAAGCATAAGTCGAGTCATGTGTTCACCAGATACATAACTAAACCCACCAGCTGCCGATAAAAGGTAGAAACTACTACCTCACTTGAAGTGGCATCCTCCTTCCTCTAGTTCCCAACTAGAGGAGTCTGCATGGGCTTGTACTTCTCCATCTGAAAGTGCCTGAGTATGTCACTGGAATACTTGCCTTGAGACACAAATACTTCCCCATATTTCTGCCACCTCCATGCCTAAAAAGTAGTGCATAAGGCCCATTTCATTCATCTCAAACTCTCTTGCAATGTCCTCCTTGAAAGACTATATCAACTGATCATCACCTGTCAAAATCAAATCATCGACATGAAGAACAATGATCAATGGTTTACCTTCTAGCATGATGTAGTAAAGGTTTGAATCTACTTCACTCTTGTTGAAGCCCAACCCAGTGAAATAGCTATAGATCTTGGTAAACCAAGCACAGGGTGCTTGCTTCAGCCCATACAGAGCCCTCTTGAGTTTGCACACATGCGACTCACGGTCAAATGTTTCGAAACCTTTTGGCTGCTCAATGTACACCTCCTCCTCAATCTTCCCATTGAGGAATGTTGTCTTCACATCCATCTGGTGGATCTTCCACCTCATCTAAGCTGATAGTGCCAACATTGATCTAATCTATGAGTACCTTGCTATGGGACAAAAGTCTCATCCTAGTCGATCCCCTTGACCTATGAGAAACCTCGGGCAACAAACCTTGCCTTATGTTTCTCAACACTGCCATCAGCTGCCTGCTTTACCTTGTAAAGCCATCTGAAACTCACCACTGACTTGCCCTAAGGCCTTTGTACAAAATCCCATGCACTTTTCCAAATGATAGAGTCATACTCCTCTACCATTGTATCAACCCAGACTGGTTGCTGCACTACCTCCTCGAATGAAGAAGGTTTGGTATCTACACACTCCTCGAATGAAGAATGTTTGGTATCTACACACTCCAACATCAACCTGTCAGCTTCCCTTGAGCATTTATGCCCATCTCTAGAAGTCTCAACATCAGTGTATGTGTCCACTCCCGGATCCTCTACATGTGGCTACTCCACATCAATCTGAGGCTCCTCCTCCTTAGGAATTGAAGGGTCCTCCTCCACATGCAACTTTAGCTCCCTCTCAAGTGACACTTGCATGTCTTTCTACTCGTCGAACTTCAGATCCCTTTGTACCACTATCCTCTGAGTGGAAGGCAGGTACACCTGATAGCTATGGGGAGTATCTATGTACCCCACAAGTATTCCCAACTCAGTTGTTGGGTCTAGCCTCTTCCTAACATCTTCGGTCACATGATAGTAAACTGATGATCCAAAGATTTAGAAGTGGCTTACATCAGGTCGCTTCCTAGAATAGGCCTCCATAGGTGTCTTCATCCCCAGTATATGGTGCAGGTTTCTGTTATTCAAGTATACTACTATATTGAATGCCTCAACTCACAAATGTAGTGGTAGGATTTGGTCATGCAACATCGCTCACTTTTCTCCCATAATCGATCTGTTCTTCCTTTCGGCCACCCCATTTTTCTATGGGTTATGGGGTGTCATCAATTCCCATTGAATACCTTCTACAATGAAAAAGTGTTTAAACTATTGGGAGACATACACTCCACCATTATCACTATGCAAGGCTTTTATTTTCTTTCTAGATTCTTTCTCTGCCAAGGCTTTAAACTCACAAAACCTCAAGAAGGTCTGATCCTTCTTTTGTATAAAGTAGATCCAGCATCTACGAGAACAATCATCAATAAAAATAACATATTACCTTTATTTAGCGGTGGAGGCTATAGATAAAGGTCCACAAACATTTGAGTGAACTCGCTCTAGGATTTCTCCAACTCCACCGCTTGATCTAGAAAGGAAGATTTCACATACTTACCCAAGGTACAACCTTTGCATGTAGTCGTCTACTCAAGTTTTCCCTTGGGTAATCCATTAGAAATTTGCTACATGATCTTCAGGCTCCATGGTGTAAGTGGCCCCGTCTTCTATGCCATAGCTCACCACTATCTTGGCTTTGCACCATCTTAGCTTTGGAACTCAAAGCAACACAGTCATCTACCTCTAGCTTGTAGATATTCTTGACTTGAATCCCATTCGCTTTGTCTATCTAGTACCGATATGCCTCAGGAATACCTTTCCTTTACTAAATACTACATCATAGCCTTTATCTTCTACCATAGCAATAGACACAAGATTCTTCTTCAGACTTGGTACATACTTTACAACAGTCAGGGTGAGGGAAGCACCATGCTCCATCTGAAACACAACCATACCTTCACCTGAAACACGGTACTTTCCATCATCCCCATCTCTATCCACATATGGAGATCCTTCTCCTCCAAGGTATTGAAAAGATTCTTGTCACCTGACATGTGGAATGAAGCTCCACTATCCAGGTACCACACACATCCCACCATGGATGAAACCATGCATGTGATAAGCAAGAAATCCAGCTCAAACTATGAGGCCATTTCCTCACAATCAGATCCCTTCCAAGAACCCTTCTTGGATTTCTTTTGTGGACAATTCAAAGAAAAATGGCCCACTTCATGACAATGAAAGCATTGCACTTTGGATTTGTCAATCTTCTTCCAACCATAGGAAGAACTAGATTTGAGATGGGATGCCTTCCCTTTCCCTTTCCTCACCTTACTCGCTAAGGCTAGATTTTCCTCATCATCTTGCTTCGATGAGGATCCATCTCTGGTGCTTCTTCTTATTTCCATATGAATTAGATTTGACCAAAGTCATTCCCAATCTAACAGTTTTTCTCTTCCATTAACCGAGTCTTGGTAGCTATGCTAGCTCTTAGGAAGACCGATGAGTGCAAGGCTCATGATGTCATCATCAACAGTCATGGTCCCTAAACTTCCAAGCTCATCCTTGCAAATGGGGAGCTTATTCAGATATGTAGAGGTCATGTCACCCTTTTCACACTTGATCTTATGAAGCTTCTCTTTCAACTCCAGCTTCCTCTGATTGCTGCTATTCTGATATAGGTATTTCAATGTTTTCCACATCAAAAATGGTGTCTCCTTCCCATGGAGGCTCGAGACAATGTGGTCTGAAACTCCCTCCAGGAGGATTCTCCTTGATCTAGCCAAACATTTCTTCCATTCTTCTAGTTGAGCAACATTAGTCAGCTTGGGGAATTCTTGATCAATCAAGTCCCGTAGACCATTATCCTCTAATACTGCCTCCATGCGATACTTCCAGGCTATATAATTCGAGCTTCCGTCAAGGGCATACTCAAGCCTTAAACCGCTGAACGCAATTGATTAAATTGAGATGTGACAAGAACTCAATTTCTGTATTCAGTAACCAAAAACTTCAAACTTATCCTTCTTGTATACTATTCTTCACCTTCATCACCTTTGCTCTGATACCATGTAGAAATTCCCACTGTAGATCAACAGATTATGCAATATACTAAAACACAATACAAGATCTACTTCTACAACACTTTGCGGAAGCTTAATCAATTTGAGAAAGATCAAGAGAACACATATAACTGAGAATGAGAAATCAATCACACATAACATAGAAGAAATAACTCGAGAAAAGCCTCAGTCTAAAACTCCAATCTCTGTATTATCATACAAGTGGAAATCTTGTTGAAGTTACAAAAATAATCAACTCTCAAGCTATCCTACTCTCTCTGCAATCAAAAAATATGTCTCGTAGACTGAATAGACATAGTTAATGTCCTACTCAAGCCCTCCAAGCCTCCTATTTACTTGCGCAGTTTTCCTTGGCGTCCAATGATTTCACATGTGTGAATTGGCCTCATCACACTCACTAAACCTGAATAAGTAACTACGCAATCC
This sequence comes from Pinus taeda, assembly GCA_000404065.3. Taxonomy (NCBI): domain Eukaryota; kingdom Viridiplantae; phylum Streptophyta; class Pinopsida; order Pinales; family Pinaceae; genus Pinus; species Pinus taeda. The sequence goes on from APFE031084355.1 coordinate 13,234, forward strand.
TCAAGGAAATAATTCCTTCTCCATTCAAGGAATATTCACAATGGAATATGCTAACATCTGATAGTACACTACCCCTCCATCTGATCTCAATTGGGTCTCTATCTGAATTGACATGCATGAGTTAATTATGAGAGAATACTTAGTTATCTGAAGTGCAGTAGTTACATGCATGCAAGCATTAACTAACTGAACTTACATTAATTCAATAAACTATTTGAATCAATCTAACAGGACTTGACTCATTTAACTGAGCCAACTAATTACAACTCAATATGACAACTCATCCTTATCTCTTTAATTGATGGATAAATTCCTTAATTAATGGAGAAACTGTTGCATGTCCCCACATAGACTTCATGTTTGATTTTCCTTAACTAATTAACACAAGATGAATTAATTAATTATTTTACAAACAATTGCTAAGATCAAATTCGAATTTTATTTCCCTATTTTATTTTAAGGACTAACTAAAATAGGAAGGTATCTCGGGATGATATTTATAGAATGCTATTTTTAGTAGTTCCATTTTTCATCCATTATTGCTAAGTTCAACACTGGATGAACCGCTATTTATAGCAGTGTTCTTTCTAGCATTTCTTGTTGCTATTTTCAACATAAAACTCTATGTGTCTAAGAGTATGAGAGAGAGAATAGAAGAGAGCTCCAAGACTGAACTAAGCAAGTCTAAACCAAGAGCTTACACTGACTAAGAGCTTTCCAAGTGATCCGAATAATCCTTTTTATTAATGAGGCCTATATTTTCTTTATTTTCAATTATTTTCCTTAATTTTCCTCCTCACATGCAACTTGTGACCTTTCACCTTCCTTTTCCCCTATTTTCCTTTATTTTCATAAATAAATGTGCCAAAAATGCCATTTTTCCTTTCCAAAACCTTATCCATTACCTTTGCCAATTTCCTGAGCCATAATAAACACAATCAATAACCATTAGTATGTTTCCCCCACCATTCAGCTTGGAATATGTCTCCCATCACCGTGGCCATATATATGTGTGTGTGTGTGTGTGTGTGTGTGTGTGTATTTACATGGAATTTTCACCAAGGTTGTTATAGAACCCTTCCCTTTGGGGGAACACCATCCTTAGTGTTCAATGACACCTATAACCAACAAGACTACTGAAAAGAAAACATACTGCCCATGGATCTTTATAACATAGCTCGTTGAAGTATTTATAATGACCACTATTGAAACATGACAATCATACCGTTTACTAGAGCTTTCTACCATAGCTCATTACGATATTTATAATAATAACATATACATGTACACATTTTCTTCAACCAGTGAATAACCATACTATCTATGGATCTTTTCAAATCTATCTTGATATAATATTTACAGCAATACACACATATACACATATGCACATTTTCTCAACCAAAAAATAAATGAATACAATGCCTGCATCTTGTTGTGGCCACCAACAACCCCCCTCCTTATGAAGTGTTATTGCTAACACTAAATAAGTGGGGACCCTCAGAAAAATAAAAAAATTAGTTAGTGTTACATTTTCTTTTTAAAAGAAACTTACAACATCATGGAGTTAGGAAAATACCTTGAAGAATCTAAAAAACCTAAGTTTCATAATGAAGAAAATTAAATTCACTCCTTAAGAGATATCGCATCGTGCAAAGAATGATAGGGTACACCTTCTAATGAGTTAAAATGACAAAAGGCAAGATTGCAACGCGAAACCTCATTGCACTGCATACACTAAAGAAACACTCACATTGAAAAACTTTAAAATCGCAGATATGCGATATCGCATATCGCGCATCGCAAAAATCACATGAATCACACATAAGGATTATAACGATATTTTGATACTGTGACCTTGCGATAAAAAACAACACGATGATGTTTCGATTTGCGATACAGCGATCTGCAATATCGCGAAGCAAAATCGCAGGACCCCTCCATCGCAGTTGGTTCTAGCTCATTATTCAAAAAAACTTTTCCAGCCAAGAGTTGGTCATGTATTTTAATGCGAATAAATGAGTTATTTCCAATTGTTAATGAGGTATGGTGTTGTGTTTTTTGAAGAAATAGCTCACGTAAGATGGCATGTTTTGCATATCTTCAACATTTAAAAGTTTTCCTGTCATTAGTATTTTATCATTACTTCCACCTCAATATAAACTGTAGGAAAGAACGATGAAGCGTTATACAGGGTAGTATGTAGAAAACTAAGAGGAGGAAAGGCAGCACTCCAATGTACATTTTGGAAGAGGAAGAAAAAGAGTCGCAGAAATCTTCTGAGGCATCTATCACAGATTTCTCATATATAACCATGGTTGAATGGGTACTGAACGATGCTGATACCAGAAACAGACAGTTTAATTCTCAGGGTCAAGAGCTCATAGAATCACTATTTTTACAAATTTTGAGCTTTATATTGAAAGAGAGAAAAAGGTGCAAGAGGGAAAAACCGCATCAGGGAAGCCCAGATCAAGAAACAAAGGCAGTTTCCAATGCGCGATTAGCGCTTAGTGCTAATCGCGCATCGCTAAGAAAAATTGTTCGAAAAGGAACACCCCTAGTTACTCAGTCAACTGCAAGCCCCGAAAATTGCAAGAAATCAGTGATAGAAACAAACTGGAAACATAAGACTAAAGGAAAAGCAGAAGCAGTCCAAGGGCTAACCAAGTTAAAATGGGATTTTTACCAGGTATACATGGTAATGTCACATAGTCATTGAATGACTCTCAAGTATATCATAAATTTTACTGAGAAGATAATGCCAGCTCTTGTCGATTCTGTTTGCTTGACTCAACCAAAGACGGAAGACAGTCAGTCGAATCCACTCAATAAAATACTGAATGCTTGTGACATTAAGGAGTAGAATTAGAAATAGTTAGATAGTAGATTTAATGTTAGAAATAGTTTTTCTTAGAAAGAGGACGATCATTTAAACCGAATCCTCAATTTCTGTAAATAAGTTATTTAGTTAGTAGTATTTAAACCCTTCTCATGCATTTAGAGAAG
>APFE031084360.1:0-75670 GCA_000404065.3 Pinus taeda
ACTTAGGAGAACTAGGTTGTCCTTCCCTACAATACTACTTTCATGAAGATAAATCTAAGAGCACTAATTAACAATGGTTTATGATGCAAAAGATGTAAAAGAAAAGGATACTAACTAAGGAGGTCCAAATTGTTTTTCTTCACAATCCTACTATATCACAATCACCATTGCTTCAAACCAGAAATGCAGAAATAACTTCAAATAAGAAACGGAGAATGAAATTTAGTTTTAGTCCAAGATCAAATAGAAGGGGAATTTAACTTAAATTCCTGTGTGTCCCTCCATATGTAGATTAGAATTAAACCAATATTCATTCATCAATCATCACACATCTAAATATATTTGAAACAAGAACTAATCTATGAAAGCTATGAAAATTGAACCAAGATGTGCACTTAGCTTGGTGTGGGGGCCCTCCACCCTTGCCTTTCACAGTTGAAGAAATATTAGCTACAAAAACTTCAGTAAATCAACCAAGCATGAACAACAAATTGAAATGAAACAAGTTCTTAAAATTAGCTTCAAGCTTCAAAGTGTCTCAGCATAAAACTATACAAAAGTTACATACATAAGCCATCACAATCTGGGCTTTAAATAGAATTTTTAGGAAACAAACTGATCTATATTATCTGTAACACTCATATCTAATCATATCCACCTATCTAGGTCAAAATCATCCAATTCATCCCAAGAAATATTGTCAATCCCATAAAATCTCAAAACTGCCCTATTTCCTAAGTATTTTATGGTGACTAGTCATGTTTGACCAACCTTGAATGGGCTTAATAAAGCTTGTTATGACCGAACCAAGTGGAGTTAGCTTAGTCCTAGTTCCCAATATTTCTATTCATGCATCCAGCTCAAGCCCAAGTGTCCTGCAAATATGTCATCCACATAGCCATTACGGGAATTTCTGATTTTGTCCAAAAATACTCTTAAAACCCATTTTTTACTAAAGTTTCTAAAAAGTGAAAAACTTAATCTAATTACCCGAATATGAAAAATAAGGGTAAAATGAAGCATATATGAGTGAAATAAGGTGGAATATGATGGTAATTAAGTGGGTTTACGATAAACAAAAATGACCAAAATTGAGGGCCAACAGTGATATTCTGCAGATCCTTTTTTTCTTCTATGGCAGACACTTTGTATTCAAATTTAGCAGACAAGGATCTCAAAACTTTCTCAACTAAGGTAACTTCCTTTATTTCTTCACCTAGATTCTTCATACAATTAAAATCCTCATCTATATGTAAGAAGTAACTAGTTATGCTTTCATCACTATGCGTCTTAAGAATTTCATATTGAATTTTGAGAGATTACAGCTTAGCAAGTTTTACCTGAGAGTCCCCTTCGTAGCTCAGAACGATTTTGTCGAATATTTCTTTGGCTGATTTGAGCTGCATGACTTTGACAAACTATGACTGTGATAGACTTCCCAATAAAGTATTGACAATTTTAGCATTGGTTTCATATTTCTTTTTACCTTCCGCATCTGTAGGAATTTCTATTGGAAATGTATATCCTCCTTCCACAATTTCCTAGACATCTGTTCCAAGTGATTGTAGATAGGTTGTGGTTCTTATTTTCCAATAAAAAAAAATTCTCCCATCGAAGATTGGTGGTCTGATGGATCCCATGCTTTCTTAATTATTCATGTTGATGGATCTCCCTTCAAGTGATCAAACTTCTTCTGAAGGACCTGCTCTGATACCAATTGTTGGAAATAATACTGAGAGGGGGGTGAATCAATATTATTTAATCAATAATTTAATTTCCCAAACAGATTTATATACACTACATCAGTGAATTGAACTAGTGTGTATACGCGGCTGTGCTTAAAGAAACTAGCGTATATGCAGAGAACTTGTGATTTAGACAATTTATCATGTGTTTAGCTTAAACCAGTATATCAGAGATTTATTAGACAGTGCAATAAAAGCAGAATAAAGAAACACACATGAACACCAAGATTTAAGGTGGAAATCCAATGTGGGTAAAAACCATCTACCGTTGTCGTCTCTGTCTTCTTTTAATAATAAGAAAATCTGTTTACAATCTTGTACTGGTGCAAACTCATACCAATACGTAGGCTTCTACCTACAGAAGGTTATAACCTTCTCTTGTTCTCCATCTTCTATTGGAAGGGAGCTATAACCCTCTAGCTCTTGTACTAGCCAGTATGTTTACTAGTACGAAGGCACCAACATACAGAAAAACTCCACTCTTCCACCAGGGACCACATTTCATGAATTTTGAGACTGGATACTCCTGGATCACAACAACACAAACTGAAGGCCACGTTTCATCAAATTTTCACACTAGACCCATTACAGATTTTAAACTTAAACTATATCAACCAATATTCAGTTGATATGAACAATCAGATCATTGACACTAGAACATTATTCTGAACCCAGAACCCTGCATCATCATTTTGAACCAACTGTAACCTCAAAAATCATGCATTAGAGTGTATATGCAACTTAACTAAACCCAACCTGCATGTATACACTACTTCTATGGATTAAACCTACGTATACCTTCAAAACTACTACAAACATAAACTTTTGAAACAAGTCTGTACCAACCATCAATAAACTAAATATCTACAGAGCTTTACATAGGTAGGGACAAAGATCATGTTTTCTCACTTCTATGAACAATCAATCAAATCCCAGCCTCCTTATGCATTCAATTTTACATTCAGATATAAGAAGACTTCATTAACAGACAATAGTAAAACAATAGAATTTGATCAGATAGATCAGTCACATCTGAAAAGAAGTTTTCTTTTGCATACGCTACTTGAACGGTCTGAACCTGCATGTACACGCTCTTTCATCGAGACAAACTTGCATACAGATCTACAAATATTGACTTAGAACTTTGTTGCAATTCCAGACTTCAGTGAAACCCATATCATGATATATAATGAACAGAACAGGTGCAAAACATCAGATCTAGTCTCACTCAATATCAAATCATTCAAGAATAAGTCATTTCAGGTCTCATGATTCCTGATCCAATATTGAAATCAAGGTGCACATGAATATTTCAGATCTAGTCCCAAACATAACCCTGCAGCCTAAAAATATAATTTAGATAGAAGTATTCCTTAGAATCTTATTACTTTCACACCTAGCCTAATGATCTTTTCCTCCTTATATACTCTTAGGCCTTTCTCAATACCTTAGACCAAAACCACTTAGGACCAATACCTTATGCCAAATACGTAGGGTCAATACCTAGGACCAAATACCTCAGACCAATAACTTGGATAAAAATACCTTGGATCAAATACTTGGTTTTTCAACATGTACACACTTTTCCTCCTGTGAAAGTGTGTGGATATGTTATACACTCCTTGTGTTCTATTAACCCGTGTGTGTACGCTTCTTGGACAAAATGAACCAGAACATACCTCTCTTTCTTCATTCTTTGGAGTTTGATCTGTAATCCTTTGCTGCTAACCCGCTGCACTGTGAAGTGTCATCGGAGAGAGTTTCCATCAAGGAAAACACCTATATCATAATTCCAACAATTTAATGAATAAACCTTTATCTAGTGGTAGAGTGACTAGGTGGTTACTTCTATTACAAGAATTCAATGTTACAATTATTGATAGGCCAAGAAAGTCTAATGTTGTAGTTGATTTATCTTTCTAGAGTAAACAATCATGGTGAAGCAATTCTTGTTGATGATGATTTCCCTGACGAACATATTTTTGCTATGTTAGAAAAATATCCACGGTTTCCTGACAGAGCCAACTATTTAGTCACTGAAAAGACACCACCTCACTTATTCGCTTGTGAAAAGCAGAATATTATTCAGAAAAGTGCTTCATATTCTTGGATACAGGGAGACCTCTTTAACAAGTTTAAACCAGAATTTGTTATTCATAGATGTGTAAGAGAGGAAGAAATGTTTGATATTTTAATATCTGCCCATGATGAACCTTGCGGTGGCCACTTTGCTGACAAACAAACTGCATAATTTTTTTTACGCATTGGCTATTTTTGGCCTTCTTTGTTTAAGGGTGACAAACAATATGTTAGGCGTTAAGATAGTTATCAACGAATGGTTCATCCTGTTCAAGCCAATGAAATGCCTTTATGTCCTCAATTCATGATTGAGCCCTTTGAAAAATGGGCTATTGATTTTGTAGGACCCATAAATTCCACATATTTGAATAAAAATCATATCTTGGTTTGTACTGATTTTGTTACTAAATGGGTAGAGGCTAAAACTAGTTCTTTTTCCACTAAAAAAGTTGTTGTTGATTTTTTGTTTAATGAAATTTTTACTAGATTTGGTGTTCCTAGAGAAATTGTTTCTGACAATGGACCATAGTTCATTTCTAACTTGGTACAAGAAGTCATGAATCAATATAAGATTCAACACAGGAAATCTGCACTATACCACCCACAAGAAAATGTCCAGGTGGAATCCACAAATAAGGTGATCGAATCCATTTGCACCAAAATAGTAAATATGAATAGGAAGGATGGGCTAGTTGGTTGCCTGAAGCCTTATGGGCTTATCGAACCACCTCGAGGAATAACACGGGGCGTACACCATATGAGTTGGTGTACGGAAAACAAGTCCTTTAGCTGATTGAATTTGAGATAAATACTTTTAAGACTACAGTTCAGTTAGGTCCAGATCTCTCGGAAGCACAACAACAGTGTCTATTGCAGCTAAATGAGTTGGATGAAATTTGAAGGGATGATGTTCAACATAATATTTTGGTGCAACAACAACTTAAGAAGTGGCATGACAAGTTTATCAAGAAAAAGTAGTTCCAACCAGGTGATTGGGTACTTCTTTATGATTCTAGATTTAAAATTTTTAAAGGGAGGTTCCATACTCATTGGATGGGTCCGTATGAGATGATTCAAGTCTTTGACAATGGAGCTATAGAAGTTAAAACCATCGATGGGTGAGATTCAATTTTCCTTGTGAATGGGCATATGATTAAAGTATATTTTCAACCCATCAAGACTTCATGCAACAAGTGCAGTAGTAGTCTGAACTTCAGTTGGTAGCTGGCTATGCCAGTCTATTGCAATGTGATTTCTTCTCTCTTGAAATGAAATTCAAGGAAAATCCAAAAAAATCTTTTTATATAAATAATTAAAAAGAAAGAAAAAAATAAAAAGAAAAAGAAAAATAATTTTTCCTGTGATTGTGAAAATCAGTTCTACTGACATTATTGCAGAAGGATCAACCTGAAAACTAGCTTCCTGGTAGGAAGATCAATTCTAATAAAATGGGAATGTTGCTTAACCTTTAAATGTGTTAACTGTTACCAAGAAGAAGTAGGTTCAAGTACAGGAACTGGGCCCTTATCCAAGTTTGGGATAGTTGGCAAGGAAATTTTTATCTCAAGCAACACTCAGTGACCACTTCATTTATTTTACGGATCAGCGCTACGTAGGAAGATATTAGGTGAAATTCTTCCTTTCTTCTATTCCGATTTTCGAAAAAATCCGCCTTATTTTCTTCTTTTTTTATCCCAAAATTTTACCATCCCTTTCTTCAAAGAAATTTCCTTATCCAATTTCGTATTTCCCTCTTTCCCTTGAATTTTTTCCCCAAAATCCCTTTTCAATTTATCCATATTTGTGGTTTCTCTCTTGAATTCCTTGTCGTAATTTCCTTCCCATTCTAAATTTTTTTTTACACTTTTTCCCACTTCTTTTTTTTACCTCATGGATTGATTGTAGGATCTGATGTGAATTCACAAATCAGATCGAAAGGCATATATTAACACCAAATAATGGTGAATAAAATATCCTTTTATATTCAAAAAATATTTTTAATCTAGTATATGAATTTTATTCTATCATAATTCTCTTTTGGTTTCTATTACGCTACAAATATCCCTGGTGCAAGAATGTGTGTTCAAGTGTATGAAGATTCGATGTAGGCATGGGTAGTGGAAGCATCGCTAAGTGCAAGCATGCTCAGTGCAAGCATTCTTAGTGTAGGCATGGTGGGTGCAAGCACATTCAGTATAGGCACGTTCAGTGTAGGAATCCTCACTAGTGAGTGCGCCCAATTCCAAACAAATGTTTCGGTGTAGGAACCCCTAGTGCAAAAAAAAAATGTGTTTGAAGATTATCTTTTGTTTCATGAACCTTTATATAGGCAGAATAACTATACCACTTGCATATCATGACATTCAGTCTATATTATGATTAACGCTTTGTTTCATCATTTACTAAATTAGGAAGAAATCATTTAAGTACAAGGATATTTTAGGTTATGAAATCTTATCTTTTCAATGAGTACTAAGTACGCCTTATGTGAAATCATGGAGTAAATCATCATAATAATGGCCTCACCCCATATCTGACCTTGCATGTCCGTTATGTGAAATTATTGTCTAAACCACGACCTCTCTTAATCATCATCCCCTACCTATACTTGCACCAATTCACATTCACATCCATGTAATTTTAATAATGAAGCATGACCTTTTGGGAAATGGTTGATATAATGGCAGATGTGTAGCTCGATCACCATTTGAATTATTTTTTCTGTGATATCTTTAAAAAAAATTGAAACAGAGAGTGGATGAATTCGAACAAACATGGCACAAGTAAGGATTGAGCCACGATCCATAGAGATGGAATAGACATCTGAGTACATGAATAGTCTTGCAATGTTGAAGGAATTTAGGTTCCTCATGTTCCTACAGAAGTTCAATGGGTTTGACTCAATTATGGAAATAACATTTTCCTGGACCTTCGATGGGAGTTGATCCAAGGTTGGTTCATTATAATTTGTAGTAACATAAGAATCAATATCTCAGGCTACAGGGTTTCTAGTAGTAGGGGAGAAATGGTTCAAGAAGGAGAAGTTAGAAAAGAAGTTGTGGCGTTATTTCGTGGTCAACTCGAAGCAGAAGGTGGACTGGAAGAATGGCCTCTAGTGGAACACTATGATTAGGAAGTGGAAGGATCTCCTGTATGTATTGCAAAATTTCCTTACTTGCGAGGGCCACTACTCACTAACTTTCCTCTACCACATATGCCTACTCTTATACTTTGATTCTGATAAGCTCATCAATTTCCCATATTATTTGCTCAGAAGTTTGGAAAATTGGTGAAAGGGGTTTAGAAAGGAATATCCAATCAGACCGCATACAAATTATATCACCATGGGATGATCACAATCTTAGTTAAGAAAGAATTGGAAGCTAAAAGTGTGACTTGCGAGGAATTCTTAAAGGAGTTTAAGGGGTAGAACAAAGAGAAGTCGGCTCAAAAGAAAATTGTAGAGAAGTCGACTCAAAAGAAGAGTGCAGAAAAATTGAATTCGACTCAAAAAAGGAGTGTAGGCAAGAACGAGAAACCAGAAACAATGACCCCAAATCCTATTGAGACCAGGAGGTCAGCTAGGTGAAGAATTTCCTCCTCAAGGGTGGGTCACATTCATTCAAACTCTCTGATACTGTTGGATGACTCACCACCTGATTCGCTGGCAAAGATAATCTTTTGGTTCTTGTTGAGGCAATGACTCATATAGTGGTTTATGGTGACTACATGGAGAAGGAAGACAACACACCCTTGTCTATCCTCTTTGGCAAAATGAAGAAAAGAAAGGTGATGTTTAGTATAAGTAAGGACTCGACAGAGGGTTAGATGGATGACAAGGCATAGGGTGTTGAAAGCCCCAACAATTTTGAAGAGCACATTATTGAAACCCTTGATGCGATGAATGAGTAGGGTGCTGAAACACTCAATGATTTTGAAGGGTAGGGTACTGAAAGCCCTGGTGAGATAGATGAGCAGGGTATTGAAGCCCTTAATAACTTTGAGGAGTAGGGTATTGCAACTCCTGATAAGGTAAAAATGTAGGGCACTGTGACCATTAGCAACATTGAGATTCTGGGTGTTGAAACCCTTGATGATATTACAATGCAAGAATTGAAAGGTGGTCAGGATAACTTTGACCCTGATGATGATGGCACAAGGCTGGAAGCAACTGCCGAAAAGTCTGCACCTGAGGAATTGAGAGTGGAGAACTCAACCCTCTATCTGAATAGCTAGATAGAAGAACTCAGCCAACATGTTTATGGATTGGAGGTGTTAAACCAAGCAATGAAAGAGTGGAATATAGAGCAGAAATGAGAAAACGCTTAAGGAGGAGAGGATGTTAGTAGGATAAATTGCTTCATTTTTTACCCCTTTTTCCCTTCAAAACCATAACCTTATACCTTTGTTTTAAACTTGCAAACCCCCCTATTCATGCACTAGTCCAAGAATCATGTTCCTTCTTGCACTAGCTTTATGTTTGATGTTTAAGGGTTATGAATGTGCTTAATTAATCATTTTCATAGATGTTATACCTTTAACTATTTGCAACTAATAATTCTCTTCCTAGAAGTATTTGATAGACAATGAATTAATCATCTTGTTAGCATGGTCGAGTCCAGGCAGGATTCCTGCACTGCTGGTGAATCTTCAACTACTGTGACAACACACCACTCCATGCGGACATTGTGTTTTGGAACAATCAGCTTGAACTGGGCTCAGAGTGTAGAGGGATGTCAGGGATATGGTGGAGATTTGGTCACTAGCTAATTACCTAGAATAACATTATGTTATAGATAAAAGGCTTAGCACGAGCTATTATTGTTATTTTGTTATAGCCGAAAGGCTCAGATTGGAACACTTGCTATAATTTGGTTAAGACTGTAGGCCTGAATGAATGTATAAAATGTAGCACTTAGATAGAAAATGGGAGTGAGCGATAGCTATAGCAAGGATACTGTGATTCTGTCCTTTTATAATTTTGCTGGTATCGCCCTTGTTTTGGGTTGGCTTCGGATTCATGATGTATATTTGTTGATCATTAATTGAAATGGACTACACCATAATTTCTCAATATTGCATTGTAATTTTGTGTTGATGCGCTGATTAAAGAGCTGAATATCTACATTTCCTAAACAGGGAAATGAGTTGGTTGGCTAGGGCCCAACTAACCCAACTCGTTCTCCCTTATGTTCTTCTCTTTTTCGATTAAGGTGTGTTAATTACTTTTGATGCAAAGTGTGAAGTAAATAGATGTTTCTTTTATCTTTTTGCAAAGTTTGAATCTTATTTCATTATAGTGTGACGGATCGTGGTGTGCAAGCTCAATTGAATTATAATCTTCTGATTTCCTTCTTTAATGTTTAATCTTGTTTTCTTCCTATATCGTGCAAGCACGCATTCCTACACTAGTGCGTTTACAGTCTCGCATATTGATTCTTCTAGTTAATTATAGTAATAGTCCTTTATTTTTATTCGATAAGTCTTAATACAATTCTAAAGAACGTGATTTCTATTCCGAAGTTCCTTTCATATTTTGAATTAAACATACTTCTAATAATCAGAAACTGAACGCTATTGTGACACATTGGTCTATGCTTTCAGTTTATGCTATTTAGGAAAGATCAGATTTATGTGTAATGATTCTTAAAGGAAATCTTTATGAGTTAAGACGGTTATGAATGTAGATCAGTTCGTGTGGATAATTATTACAAGATTGAAGCCGCCTGTCATAATTAAATGATATTTTAAAAATTCCTTAATTAAAGAAGAGTGCGCTTTGACTTTGAAAATAAATTCTTTTTTTATACATTAATATCGATTGAAGCATATTTCAGTTTGAGGAATTTATTTTGAAGTTATGTTCACCTTTGCAAGCTCTTTTTCCTAGCTAACCCATTCTCTATTTTCTCGAAAGAAGGATTGGAAAACTTGGTGCAGGAACCTCTATCCTGGTACAAGAATCAATCTACTGATATAGGAACAGAGTTCTCTAACCTTGAGGCTTAGAGCTCCTGCATGAAGACATGAATCTTTAGTACAATTGTAAAATATACTCCCAACACCTAAGCTTTGTTCTGGTACCAGTGCAAGCACATTGTAGAAGCACATGAATAATAACTTAGTATAGGGAGGAAGATCTATAAGGAGTGAGATATCTTCAAGGGTCCAATTATTAACCTGACACACAATTGTACTAGAGATAAACATAGATTTGAATTTTCATTAATCAAAGATTGTTTGCAAGAGGTTTTGAGAATTCCTTTCATTTATGTTCCTAGAAAAGTACTTTCTTTCATATTCCAACATTAGAATATCTTAGGTGTAAATTTTTGGGTGATCGTTTCTTTTTTTCTTATGCAAGATTACAATTAAGGAAGTAGGAATAGAGTTTGGAAAATTTCATATCATTTATGGCATTTCATTTACTTTGTCTCTAAGTTTACAAACCCCCAGGTTGACAATTAACTGTTGAAGGATTATGCTTGACTGCAATTCCTATACCCAACACAGTTGAAGGGAGAAACAATGTTCTCAAAGATTGATTTGAGATCTAGATACCATCAGGTACGCATCAAAGAGGAGGACATTTACAAGCCTATTTTCAAGACTAGGTATGGGCATTATGAGTTTTTTGTTGTTCCATTTGACTTAACTAATGCTCTAGCTACATTCGTGTGTTTGATGAATAGTGTGTTGCTTCCATATTTTGATAAGTTTATTATTGTGTTCATTGATGATATTATGGTATATTCTAAAAATGAGGAAAAGCATGCCGATAATTTAGCAGTAGTGTTGAGGTTGTTGAGGGAGCATCAGTTGTATGCTAAGCTCAATAAGTGTAGCTTCTTTCAGACTGAGGTGCACTATTTGGGACATGTTATCTCCATGAAAGGCATTGCAGTAGATCCAGAGAAGATAAGGGCCATCATGGAATGGGTAGATCTTAAGAGTGTGGATGAGAGGAGATATTTCATGGGTTTGGTAGGGTACTATAGGAGGTTCATCGGGAACTTTTCACAGGTTGCTTATCCCATTAAGTCATTGCAAAGGAAAGGTAAGAAGTTAAAATGTACTGAGGAGTGTGAGGCTAACTTTGAGAAGCTTAATCAATTGTTGATGCATGCACCCATACTACAGATTGCAGATCTAGAGAATAGTTTGTGGTATGCATAGAAGCTTACAAGAGAGGGCTTGGTGGAGTCCTTATGCAGGATGGATAGGTGGTATGTTATGAGTCCCGAAAACTAAATGAGCATGAGTAGAACTAACTGACACATGATCTTGATTTAGAATGGATTATACATGCACTGGAGATGTGAAGGCACTATCTTCTGGGTAGGTATTTTGTTCTTATGAGTGATCACATTAAGTTGAGGTATGTGTCTGACCTATTGAATCTGAATGCCAGGAAGGCTAGATGGTTGGCCACGATCAACGAGTTTGATTTCGAGATTAGGTACATAAAAGGTAAAAAGAGCAAGGCAATAGATGTTCTCAGTAGAAAAATACATGTACATCACTTGGTAGCTATGAGCTCCTATGGGACAAATTTACAGGATAGGATCTTGCAGGTAGGATAGCAGAATGTTAGGTATATGGAGATTATGCACAAATTGTAGCAGGGTGATAATACTGGTACAGGCGTAGGGATATGTACACGTAGTGGTACATGTATAGGTGGCAGTAAATGTACATGCACATGTATAGGTATAGGTGCAGGTACAGGTGCAAGTGCACATGGCATGGACTAATGTCTTACATCAAATGGATTGGTCAGGTTCCAAGACAGGATATATATATCATATAATACTAAGCTAAAGAAGGTGATCTTGAGGGAGTTTCATGTGAAACCATATTCAGGTCACCCAAGTTTTGAGAAGACACTGATAGCGGTGAAGATGTATTATTATTGGACAAATTTGAAGAGGGATGTAGCAGAGTTTGTGGCTAGATGATTTGATTGTCAATGAGTGAAAGAAGAATGTAAACATCCAGGTGGACTGCTACAACCAATTGCAATTCCAGAATGGAAATGGGAGGTCATTTCCATGGACTTCATCAAAGGGTTGCTGAAAAAAGGAAAGTGGCACGATTCCATCATGATCATTATGGACATATTAACAAAGGTTTCATTATTCATTCCAGTGAAGTCTACGTTCTCACTTAGTGATGTGGCACAGGTATTCATCAGAGATGTGGTTAGACTACATGGTATTCCAAAGAAGATTGTATCAGATAGGAATGTGAAGTTCACTTCCAAGTTTTGGAAGGAGTTATTTGCAATCTTGGGCATAGAGTTGGACTTCATCACAACTTATCATTTGTGGAGAGATGGACAGAGAGAGAGGGTCAATAGGATATTAGAGGACATGTTGAGCACATATGTGATGCATCTACAATGGAAGTGGGAATAGTATCTCCCCTTAGTAGAGTTCACATACAAAAATGATTATTAGGAATAATTGAGAATGAGTCCTTTTAAGGAATTGTATGGGCAGAGTTGTAACACTCCTATCAGTTGGAGTGATCTAGTTAAGAAGGTATTGATTGGACCAGATATGTTGATAGACATGGAACAGGAAATACAGGTAATCAAGAAGAATATAAAGGCAACACATGATAGGAAAATGAGTTATGAAGATAGGAACAGGTTGTCCAAGGAGTTCTAGGCTAGGGAACAAGTGTAGTTATGCATCAAATCAAAGAAGAGTTCCTTGCAGATTGGATCATGTGATAAGATGGCACCACAATTTTGTGGACCCTTCAATATCACTGAGAGGATTGGGCTAGTAGCCTATCAACTTGTACTACCTCCGACAGTGAAAGTACATGATTTTTTCCATGTATCTTTGCTTAAGAAGTATGTTAAAGATGTTTATCACATGGTTGAATAGTCTGTATGGTAGGTAGAACAAGATGGAGAATTCCAGCCAAAGCCTCACTGTATATTGCCAGAAACAGTGCTCATGCTCTAGAACCAAGAAATCGAGCAAGTTAAAGTGAAATGGAATCACTTTGGGCCTAATGAAGCTACATGGGAGATGATGGATCAAATGCAGGTCATGTATCCTTCCTTATTTGTTGGTTGAGGCAAAGAAACTGCTATGGTGGTGTGGTATATGCTTTATGGTGGTTTGGTATATGCTTTGTGGTGGTTTGGTATTTGCTTTATGGTGGTTTGGTATATGCTTTATGATGGTTTGGTATTTTATTTATGGTGGTTTGTTATATGCTTTATGATGGTCTGGTATTTGCTTTATGATGGCTTGATATATGTTATACGATGTTTTGATATATGCTTAGACATGGTGTTTTGTATATGTTTTGATATATTATTCGGTATATGATTTGGCATATGTTTGGTATATATATTTTTTGACGATGTTTCTATATGTACACCTATGAATAGATGTAAATACCATAATGAGCTATGTTATAAAGCTCCACTATGCGGTATGGTTGTCATGTTATTATGCTATCATGTGGTTATGTTATCATGATGTTATGACATCATGTGAGTTGGCACTCAGCAGGATGATCATTGTAAATACAATGACAAGTTGTATTATAAAGCTCCATTATACGGTATGTTATCATGTTGTCATGATGTTTTGTCTTGAACAAATCTTTCATTATAAATATTGCATTGAACTATGTTATAAAGATCCATAAGCAGTATGTCTTCTTTTAGCATGTTGCTGAGGTATATGTGTGATTGAACATCGAGGGCAATTTCCACCAAGGGGAAGGGTTCTGTAACAACCTTGTTAAAAATTCCATGTAATAAAAGTTAAAAATAATAACCATGTATGGATAAGACACTTACTACAAGCTGAATGTTGGGCATGGCATCCTAGGGGGTGATCATTTGGTTATTTATGTCTAAGGAAATTGGCAAAGGAAATGGCTAAGCCTTTGGAAAGGAAAAATATAAATTTTGGCACATTTATTTATGAAAATAATGGAAATTAGGATAAAATGGAGGTGAAAGGTCACAAGTTGCACGTGAGGAGGAAAATGAAGAAAATATAGGCTTGATCCATAAAAAGGCTTATGAGGATTAGTTGGTAACCTTTTGTTAGTTTAGTTTTGGATCTCTCTCATTTTTCTCTCTCGCTCTCATACTCTTGGATACTTAGAGCTTTCTTGGAGCACTCTTGGAGGGAGTGGCATACTTATATTCTTGGAGCAAGAAGGCAAAGGAATAGTAGGAAAGCACAAGAAGGCATCGTGATCAACAACTACATCATATTTTTTTGCAGGTACCAATTTGCATGCGTGTTTCCTTCACTAGCTTTGGCATTCATGGCATATGCATGTGGTTTGTTGGTTGTGATATGTCATTAGCATAAAGAATGGTTGAGAATACCAGTGGAGTGCCTAGACTTTCCATTTCCTAGATAACCATGGTGATTGTGGATTTATTTCCTTGTTCTATTTTTGGTTGGTTTTGATGTTTCCTTAGATTGGGTTAAGTTATTAGTCTTGTAGCCTTGGTTGGAAAAACACTATGGAGCCTTGGAATAACTTGGGTTGAGTTACTAGTCTCGTAGCCTAGGTTAGACAAACACTCTAGAGCCCTTGGGTGAGTTGAGTTACTAGTCCCATAGTCTTGGTTGGAAAAACACTCTAGAGCCTGGTAAAAGTTGTGGGTTGAGTTACTAGTCCTGTAGCCGGGTTGGAAAAATGCTCTGGAGCCCTGGATGGCTAGGATAGAGAATGATCTGATGATGGTTTTGTGATATCCTACCGCAAGGTGGAAAAACTTTTTGATGGGTTGAGGTGGATGACTTCTAGAAGCCCTAGATGGTTTTTTATTGATGTGTTCTATGAGATCCCACATTCATGCTTGGAATATGGCATGTTGGTGAATGGATGAAGAGAGGTTTGGCTCAGCCATTCTATGGTCGGGTGAAATGTGGAAGTCCCACCCGGGTTTGGATTTTGCACCATAAGTGAAAGGTTATTTCTCTTTGTATTTATATGAGAATTTTGATGGATTGTACATGGTATATATGGTTGTACTTTCATGAGTATTTCTATCCCTATTATGCTAGCTATGTATATGTTTTATGACAATAACCATGTATGGATTCCCTCATGTTTTACTTGTAATTGAACTATTAATGTATCTATGACTTAATGGATGGAATGGAAATTGATGTGTTGAGGCATCAATGGTTCTTAGCGATTCTCAACTAAGTATGAGATCCCTATACTCAGAACTATTAATTACACTTGTAGATTACACATTTGCAATATATTTGACGAAATGCCTGGCATGGCTAGTAGGGGTCCAGTTAAGGTCTTGAACAAGTATTTTCTTTAGTACTATAATTTCCCTGTTAATTTATTGATTTGAAGAGATGGTTCAATTATGGGAAGTGAACTAGGCTCTGGGCCTAAAAAAGTGGCTCAAATCCTAGATTCGCTGGCATAGCACTCACTATTTTGGTCTTTGGTCACTGGGAGATAAGCCTGTGAGAGTGAATTTGAGTTGCTGGTCACACTCATGACTATAGCATGGGAGTGACTAAGCCTCAAATTGTCCAATAGGTAAGTGGGACCCCAAGGCACGCTGTCTAAAGTATTGAATTGGTTCTTGAGAGTCCTGTAGCTAATAATTAATGTCTATATGGTGTGTTTCCATCGATTCCACTTCCTTAATGTGACTTGGGAGGTCGAATCATATCATAGTGGTTTCTCATCGAATGTTTACCCCAGCAGGGTGGTTGCTTGGGTAGATGTTGGAGGAGGGTGTTACACCCCATTTGACCATTTTCATTTTTATCTAATATTCCTACTAAAGCTCCCACTTTGTAGCTGATTCCTTTTATGTAAATGACCTTATTCTGATTTTATTCCAGTTGGATATTTTGTGCTTGCAATATTTTCATTGGGAATAATTGTTCTCCTTCTAGGAAGTGTTTAGCCAGGTTGCTTTTGGTCATTATACATACCTAACCTATATTTCATATTGATGTAAATTCCTTAACTTCCATTTCCTTGACCAATTGAGTTCTTGGTGTCAAATACAATACCCCTAAAAATTCAGAGACCAAGGGTGATTATCTAAAGGACTAGCTCCAATTGTGGCCACTTGTGGGTGCCAACAGTTGATTTCTAGTACAGGTGCGTACCATGGAGCCATGCTACACCACAACTTATGAGCACAAGACACGGGTGAACACGCTTGGGCATGGGTGCACTAGGCTACAAAAAATAGGTTGGCAAGTGAGAGCACTAGAAGAGATGCACATTGCTCAGATCCAAAGGTACGAATGTGTGCCGATTTGATGACCCCACACATCCCGCAGCAAGGAGATATGCGAAATTTAAATCATGGTGGTGGTGTCGATAAGCCACGTGTCAATGTCATAGGCTTTCCACATACCTCTAGTGGTTTCATGGGCCAGTTATTTACTCGCACAGAACACTGGCGCATGTCCTTTTGCTATGTCATCTTTTCGTGGCCCACCAACACTCCATGTCATCCCAATGTTAGCACTCGGGTCACACTTGTTAGCCTCTTTTAGACCCTCTGAATACCCAGCTACCCCATCCATGCGATCCACCATGTCACTTAGGAATTATCCGCTACATCATCAAAAATTCTAGATAGGCACCACCCACATGGTTTGTCCCCACCCTTTAGCTCACATCAACCTGACGTCACCTAAGCTTGGATATACTTGCACACCTATAGGTTAGATGGTAGAGAAATATCTCCATTTGATGGTCTAGGTGACTTCACTGCTTAAAGTTGTGAGCAAGATAATGTCTCAAAGACATACCACTCATGCCACATGTCGCTGCTTGGAGCACCTCGAGCACAACCTTGGTTTTCAAAGTCCATTCACTTAATGATGCAAAAGGCCACCATGTGGTGTGATGGGTCATCTTCTTAGTCAGCCACAACGTTAACCTCCACCTCACTACTTATCCACCCGTTGTTCACACACCATGTCTTATGAGTCATCATGTACCACCATCCAACCACGTGTCTAGTCCCATGGTCAATGGATTTCGACATGATGTCACCTAACTTTTCCCACCAAGGAGGTTCCCATGCTTGTTACATGTTAAATGGTATAAAAATACTTGCATAGGACTATCTTTGGCATTTTTCATTTTCATCACCTATTTCGACCCTTGCGCTCCTGCAACTCTTAAATTTTCTGAATTTAGTAAATAGGCATGTAAAACACATAGATTAAGTTGAAAACACATTTCCCTTCCTTAATACCCAATTAACGTCCCTATTGTGAAAAAAATCATAGAAATTTAAACCAGTCAAACCTGAAGTATGGTTTTGCAAGATGCTTTCCCTCTCACTTCTAGGAAATTCATCCCTCGATCTAAACGGTCACATAAACCAGTGAAATTAGAGCCATAATTGTGTTATTAAGGTGAAAATAACCTGTTAACTACTAAATCCTTACTCCTTAAGCTCAAAAATCCTAATATTTTATTTAGCACACACCATATTTCCTAGGCTATGAATTTGAGGAGGTTTCGCGCTGACCTATGATTCACATTCCATAACACGTGTTTTCCTCTTATTCAATACCAATATTCTCAAAAGCATTATCCTAGTGCTCTCTCAATATTATTGATAGGAAATTTCCTCAATTTTCCATCTTGCTAAATGGATCCTTCATCCACAAGAGGTTATATAGACATAAAGGGAAAGGTGGACTATGAGCCAATAATGACTTTACATTATCTCATTTTGGAGGCTCATGCATGGGAGGTTCCCATGGGAATTGAGTGAAAGAACATGTTGGGTTTCCACAAATTGTCCCTTTAAAAAGGAATTACCATCATTATCATGTCAAACTCCATTGGAAGTAGGCTCCAGATCGAGGCCACCACCATTGGAAACACAACAGAGGAAACTTCAAAAACTAGCACTATCGACACTTCTATCAGCACCACCGACAACAAATTTACTTCAACGCGTGACCCAATCTATGCCTAGGAGAGATAAAGAAGGAAACATCCAACCAAGAGAGAGATAAGTTATACCAAATCCAAATCTAATGGGACCCACTCCACAACCAACATATCCTTCAAGAAACTTCTCGAAGAAGTTAGTTAGAATAAACTTGGCAATTTTGTAACAAATTTTGAAGGGTTTTTCAAATAACGCTAGTGGTTTGAGTTAGGGTCCAAGCTCTTGAGTTCCTATATTTATGCCTCATTTTGAAATGTAAAGGAGGGGGGAAATATTGGTTGTAAGGGAAACTCAACCAATTTTTTTGGTGATTTGTTAGGAGGTCTTGAAGTAACCTTGGGGAATCATTCTGAAGTAACTCTTGGGCTATCTATTTTTATTATCATGTATGTTTCATACCCACCTTATTTTTAGAAGTTTAATACTAATTAAATATACGTTTATACAATTTTCATGGCATTTTGAGTTGTGAAACTGAGATGTTATGTAAATTGTGTAGAATTGTATGAAGATTATTAACTGAAATGAATTCTCACATCAATATGATGATTTGTTTCAATTTTTAAAGATCTATCAAGCTAGTTTGAAGAGTATCTTTGCTTTCTTGATATTTATTACAAGAATTTTGTAATAAAATGGTAAATTTTAGAATTATGTGTTCTCTAATGGATGATTTTTTAATTGCTCGACCATCCACTAGGTTTTAGCTGGTTTAAAGGAATTCTTAATTGATACTTTAAATTGGGTAAGGACTAATTCTCCATCTTTCATCCATATTTTAAATCTTAAACTTTCATGTCAAACCCAAGGGTTATGTTGCTCCTACTCAAGATAAACGAAAATGAAATCCATCAAATGCATTTAATGTCTGGTGGTTTTCCCTCAAGCTTGATTCCCAAATAGTTTTCTAATTAATAACAATACGAACAAAATTTGAAATATATTCATGTATGTTTCATATTTTCCTGAAGAAAATATAATGAATGTTGGATGTGAATGATGAACTAATTTACCAAAATACTTGTGATTTTAATTCTATTGTATTTACTTATTCACATTCAACTATTGAGAGAGTTATATCTGCACAAAGGTTTTAATTTAATCGTTGTGATGAGACTCTTCATTTAATCTCACTTTCTTGTGACATTCAAAGGGTAGAATGAATGCATGCATATTGAACATAAAGCTAAGTTCTGCTATATTAACTAAGTTCAAGTTTGAGTTACACATTCATTTACACAACAGATTTATAAAGACAATTTAAATACACATTTTTTTTCCATTCACTAGAGTCATCCTTCCCTTTGACCATCCTTAGGTTGAATAACACAATCTAGAACATTATATTCAAGAGGATCCCAAAAATTATGAACATATTCACAATACTAGATGACTACACCCACACAAGGATATAAAATATCTCAAGAGAATAGCAAAAATTAGAATCAAAATTAGATGTTCCTAGGCTCTATACTATAACACAATGTGGTATGGTTCTCGTGATCCAACATCTCATGTAAGTAACCATTGTTTGGGATCAAACCTAGGTCACCCATGTGATAGGTGGGAATACTCACCACTATAGTATAATGACCACCCAACTCACACATTTCGTTTGTCAATATATCGCTCACTGTGTATATTCATGTTGCTCTTCCTTCCATCATTTTGACATTCTCCTCATCAGCATGTACATTCACACTCTGGCTTCATCAAGAAGACATATTCGGGCTAATCCATATCATACTTTGACATCTCTTGTCTTCAACCCTAAACGTTTTGTGTATACTTCAAACCAATGAAACAAAACATTACATGCAAGACCCTCAGGAGCGTGAGTAATCAATACTCCACCTCCACCATTAGTGACAATGATTACTCAACTTCCTTGCTATGAAGTTATTCTTACAAATTCTATACACTCATATATAACACTTAAGTGTCCTGAACCACTCAGTACTAGGGATAAATTTGAAAATGCAACTCCAAAAACAACCAAGAAAACTAGAACTTTGATTTGATATGTCATTAGGGACAGGATTTTACAACACATAATGGATGGACAAGATCAACCCTGCAATAAACCTAACCAAACTAATAAAAAATTGGCTTGGTTGGAAGCATGATATGCCCCATTATCTTTGTGTTGGGTGCTACATGACATGCCTAAAAGTTTCTTAAAGTTGCTACCTCGATTCAATGGTGAGAAGAGAGGAACTACTAAAGAACATATCAACGCATTCCAATATTTCACAGACAACTTCATGGTAGAGGGTGAGGATGTCTTAATGAGATTATTCATATCCACCTTCGAGGCATACATGCGAAAATGGTTATGTACCCTTCCTAGTAGCTCTTTACACTCTTGGGAGGATTTGGAAAGGAAATTATAGGCCCAGTGGGGCGAGAAAAATGATTTTTTGTACTTGTTGAAATGGAAACAATAAAATCCTAATTTAATTTTGTCCTTGAATTAAATTAGGAATAGAATTGTAATTCCACATTAGTTGGCCTAGCTAATTCAAGTTGAGGGTTTAACTTGAGTCATGTAGAATGTCTCCTACTTTATAGGATCCCTGATTGAGATAATTTTGAGTTTTAATTAATTAATTTAGTTTAACTGAATTAAAGTCAATCAAATTAGTTCCAACTAATGGAGGAACTAGTATAAGGTCATAAAGTGAGGTGTTGTTTAATGTGTTCAACCAATTAACTGGTGATTCACTCATAAATAACTCATTCATGTCAGATATGAGCCTTACCCAGTTGATATTGGAGTTCAATTGCAGTGCAATATGAGTTGTATAATCATTCGAATTACAAAGGTGGTGCATGCAGTTAGAGGAAGGCCTATGAGGATTGCACAATTCATACTGAGGAATTTACCTAATTAATAGGGGGCTAATTCCCAAGGAAACAACACAAGAAAATAGGGAATTGGGCAAGCCAAAATTTGGTTAACTATTGACCGAAGATTTTCTAGGAAGTGTGAGAAAGATATAGATAGTGTAGAGGTTGCTCGAGCTTGAGAAAAGCATTGTAATCTTTGTAGAATTGAGGCTTTTGTGATTCATCATAGTTATAAGAAGAGCTTCGGTGTAAATCACATGAAAGAGACCTTTGTCGACGCGTTTCAAACCAACTAGTATGGTTCATCACTAATCCTGATGATGAACCACACTAGTTGGTTCGAAACGCGTCGACAAATGTCTCTTTCATGTGATTTACGCCGAAGCTCCTTCTTATAACATTGTAATCTTCTCATATTTTATGAATAATGAATGTATATATATATATATATATATAATATATATTATATATATATATATAATATATAATATATATATATATATATATATATATATATATATATATATATATATATATAACAAGGGTGTTTAGCTATGACTTTCCCTAGGAAATCATTGTGTAATGTGTTGATCAAATTATTTCTTGTGTATGCTTTGTGATTTTGTGACTGTTTAACTTTTTCCGCTGATCAGTAGAGTAGATTCAAGTAATTTTTTTATAAAATTACATAAGAAGTTTGAATCTACAAGTAATTTCAACATGGTATTGAAGCATAAATCAATCTACAAGAGAATAATACAAGTTTGTCTTTTACAGGTGAAATCAAATTTGCGGTATCATTCTTAAGAGCCAACAAGATTTCCTTCTATGGATTGAGACTTGAATATGCCCTTGAGGGTAGTTTGAACTATATTTCTTGTAAGGATAGGATGGAGGTAGTGTTGGAAGACAAGCAGAAGGAATTCACAGACAAAGATATTCCTAAGCCTCCAACAACTACTGCTAAAGATCTAGAAAAGTGGAGGAAATGTGTTGCAAAGGTGAGAAGTATCATACTAGAAGGAGTTCGAGATCATATTGTCTCGAAACTACATGGGAAGGAGACCCCATATGAAATGTGTAAGGCCTTGAAATACATGTTTCAGAACAAAAGTGACCAAAGGAAGCTGATACTGAAGGAAAAGCTTCAAAAAATTGAGATGGAGAAGGGAAACACAAAATCACAGTACTTGAGTAATTTGACCTAAGATTGGAATGAGCTTGGGAGTGCTGGTGTTACAGTTGCTAAAGATAATCTGGTCAACTTAGCACTTCTAGGCCTTCCCAAGAGCTAGCATAGCTACCAAGATTCAGTAAATGGGAGGTAGAAGCTACAAGAGTGGGAGGGTTTGTGGTTCGACTTGGTACAAGAAGAGATAAGGAAAAGCACCAGAGATAGAACATCATCCAAGCATGATGATGAGGATAACTATGCCTTAGCTGGAAAGGTGAAGTAAGGGAAAGGAAAGAAATTGCAATCCAAAGGAGATTCCAATCGGGGCAGTAAGAAGGACCTATCAAAGATTAAATGTTTTCACTATCATGAGCTAGGACACTATGCCATGAAGTGTTCGCACAAGAAGGCTGAAAATAAGCCTTGAGGAGGAGTGGTCAGTGAAGCTCTTGATTCATAATTTGAGTTGGATTTCACCCTTGTTTATTTCATGGTGAGTGTTGTCTTTTGAAATAATTCTAGGTTAGGTAATTATCCCAGAGAATCTAAAATATTTTGTTGTTTTTAAAATTGTGGAAGACCAATGTTCTAAGCTTATGTAGACAGGTATTGTGTCCTGATTTCTCTCAACGCAATGAAAGGGTTGTTTCTTCACTTCTAAACAATAATATAGTGTTAAAATATTTGGAATGAAAAATTCAGAAAAAAAAAAAAAATATGAGTTTTAAGTATTCAGATATAATATTTAAAATAATCATAAGAAAAATGCTAGTAAACTATGTTCACTAACCAACAAAAATGCATCTAGATTCATGAATAATTAACAATTAATTGATGTATAGGAGTTTATTTAGACAAATAGTTTAATAAAATAATATCTGTAATTGATTATAACTTTGTAGAAGGTTTAAGATAGACTGATATTCAGTTTATATCTTACTTATATTTCTTCATAAAGCTTAACACACATTGAAATAATAGAATGGAATGAATAACATGAAGAAAACTCACAAATATAACAAGTTGTTTGAAATAAATTCAAAATCCTTTTATTGATATCAAACAACTTAAGATACATGTAATTATGCTTCAAATAAACTTAGCCCAAGGGTGCAACCCTTTAAAATTTGATTTTAGAATTATTTATACAAAATCTTCCCAAATTATATAAAGTAAATTATGTAGATATATTGGAAAAATATATGGATCTGTTTCTACAAAAATAATATATAAATATAGGGAAATGAAACTATTGAAGGTATTGTCTCTAGGTTCAAGGATTCTGGTGTTGATGTGGCAGATAAACCTACTATTATGTTGCTAAAACTGATGATGACTATCGCTGACTCATTACTTTAGTAATTTTCATAATTATTCCCATATTTCTTCATTTATAATTTGGCATTTGATTGATCTTCTAAAATTTTCATCTACCTCAGCATATTTTTGAAAAGTTGGTTTTACCACAAATAAATGATTTATCTCATGCTTGATAAGTAAATCATAACTAAGGCATTATGTAAACACTTTACATATGATCATGCCTTTGATATTTGCAAACCTGGATTTATCATTGGAAATTGAACACAATTTCATTTGATATTCTTATAAATTAATTAATTTATCTGCAACTCCCTGTAATCCAAGCAATCCCTTTTGGTGTAAAAATAAAAAATTCTAGTGAAACTCTGAATACTTGATTCAAGGTTATGGCACTTATTTTCCAACTGCATCATCAAATTATTCTCAGTGAGAACTCTTCTCACTTCTAGTATGGTTTATGTCCTATCTTCTATATCATATTCCTCCAATTCATCTTTGGTTTTGGAATTCAAAACCCTTATCAATGCATGTGCTCTTCCTGTCTTTGAACCCAAATCTTTCTTTACATTTGTTATGAATTTCTTGGTCCTCTGTACTAGTTCATCTTGCTCAAAGATTATTTCAATTGAAGGCCATGTCTCAGTGATGGCTTCATTTATCTAGATCCAAATACATTCTCTAGCTTGTGTGATAGTATCAATCATAATAGATTGGCCTTCCAGGAATTGAATTCTTTGTGTCACCTTGTATGAATTCTGCAACTCAACTAAATAAGAATTATCAATCTTTCGTTTATGTTCTTGTAAATTGTTAAGTTGACTCCTTAGTTTTTCGACCTCTTGCCCCTTAATTGATAAATATTTCATAGCCTTTGCCAATTATGTTGTTGGATCAATAAATGTAGCCCCCTCTACTATTGTAGTGGCTGATGTAGATGTTGGTGTTCTATCAGGTACTAGGATTCCCTACTGTTATTTTTCCTTTAGGATTTTTTTCAATATTAGTCTCCATTTTCTCTATCTACACATTTTGTTTAATTATGATCTTGAACATATTTTTTTTCTCCATTTCTAGATGACCTATCTCGTTTGCTTGTGGATCTTCTATAGATGGCAGCTTAAGATGTTTTATTAGAGCAACTCTATCTAAATGTTTAGTCTTGATAATTTCTTTTGCTACTTTTACATATATGGGATCATATCCCAACTTTATCACTAAATCCTCTAAGGATTTGATTTTTATATATTTTGTTGAAGAAGTAACTTTTTCTAACTTAAACTGAGATGTACATTGTCTAATGACTGTGTTTTGATTATGCCATAACTAAACTTCTAACGGAAGAATATATCATTTTACCATATTTTTCATGTAAGTCAATCTGGTCAATAACATGAATCAAATTTGTACCAAAAGTAAAAATAGACTTGGTATAATCATCAACACTCCTAGGATGAGTGACTTTGGGCTCTATAAAGGCTATTTGCATCTTTCCCTTCTCACTGTCAAAGGTTGAAAGTAGCTCGTGCTGAGTAGATGATGTATTCTTCCAAAACTGTGTGTAGGTGAAAGCCTTCAAAGCCTCATTCCTCTACTTGATGTATTTGTAAACTATGAAGATACTCTTCTCTTTCTGATTCTGTTGCAATTCTCATGTCTGAGATGATGACACATTTAGACTGGATGAATATAAACGAGAGCTTATAATGATTTCTTCTCTGCTAGAATATGATGACATGAATGGGCTTGGTAGGATAATTGGGTGTTGTTGTGTAGTATCTTTCTAATGTGTATCACTTGTACTAGATGTCTTCTGCCTTTTATTATAAATTTTGAATTCCTTGGCTGAAGTTGTTGTTTCCATGGGAGAAGCACTATCACTAGACATTTTATCCCATTTTCTTCTCTTAGGGGAGTCTGTGATGGTGTAGATGTTATAAGATGTTCCTCTTCTTCCTAAAGTGTGTTTTCCTACCATTCATCCTAGTTCATAAATTGTTCTATCGTAGGCCTAGGAATACGAGTATATGGGGTAGTTTTTTGCTCTACCCTTAGTTTTGAAATAACTCCTACGGGATCATAAGACCAAGTGAAACTAATCTTAAAGTTCATATGTCTGAGAAAATCTTCTGCTTCCATTCATGCTGCTCTATATTTACAAATAAAGGGCCCTATTTGAGTTTTGATCTTAAATTGAGCCCTTTTCTTTGCTGCAACAAAATGTAGTTGATCCATGTTGATCAATTGTCTAATATACTCTAGTGAAAATATACGTATAAGAACAAATTTAGGTCATTTGAATGGGGGAAAATCACATCCATTTATCCTAATATTTGTATAATTTTGGTATAAATACCAATCTACCATTTTGGTCTATTCATTGAGATGAAGGATTTTCTTGATCTTTGTCACAATTCTTGGTTATGGATCATTGTTGAATAAACATGTAGAAACATATAGTAAATGTTCTACAAAATCATTGAATGTGAATCTAGTGGTGTTCCTCCTCACCAGGGAAATCCAATGGATGATTGAGTGTGGATTCCCTTGACTTTCCATCTTCTGTAGGGGAGAGGAAGACCTCTCTGACTGATTAAACAAAAACAAATATACTAAAACAAAGGAATACTTGAATACTCCTTCTGTAGGCAATTTCATGAACTGATTATGAATTGAATCTACTAAGTATCCACTATAATTGAAAATTAGAGAAGGCTTTTAATTTATTTAGAAAACTGATAGAAAACCTATTAAGACATCATGGACCCACTGATCAAAATGATAACCTAACAAACATGAGACAATGGATATAATATGCTTGTTCATTTATGGAAACATAGATGATTGATAAGGTGGGTTGGTTTTAGGTAATTGGACATCATCTTGTAAAAAGGTTTCAAAAATTTTGGTTCTCTCAAGAAATTCAAGAATTTTGTAAATGTCCATGAGGGATTCTATAGAAAATGAATGCAAGGTCTCAATCTTTTGAATCTGCAGAATTTGGTTGATTGACTCAATACTAATGGCAAAGAGAATTTCATTGTTTTTGAAAAATAGTGCTCTTTGAGTAGAAGTATACCTATCATGACACCATACAACAAAATTTGGGAAATGGTGGGTCTGTGGAATGATAAACTAGGGGAAGGAAGATTTCCAAAGGTTTATTTCATCACTTTGGTCAGTGAATTTATGTCTTAACCAACTATGGAGTTCATAGAGATTGAACTCACAGTTGCTTTCAACAATTTTGAAGTATTGGTCAACTAAAGGTTGATTATCTAAATCAGTGGTAGGGGGGAAGCATGGGGTTTTCCATAAAATTACATTTCTTGTTAGAAGCCATGATTGGAAAATAAGGGTGAAAATGATTGCAATTGCCTAGAAAATTGATGGTTTTGTTGTTGAATGAGAGGTAGAAGTGTGTGCAAATCTTCATTGATAACTTGGGCATCTATTCAAACTGGTGTTGGTCGCAAATAGTTGAATTATGGTTCGGCAGGGCAAAGGACAATGGTTAGCTAGTTAGCTATGAAGAAAACAAATAAAAATGGCTTTCTGGTTGGTTAAAGTTTTTATTAGATAATACCCGTTAAATGGCACTAGAGAAGCATTTATTTGTAACAGGTTTCAAAATTAGCATATGAGGGTGTGATAAGTGGTGGAATAGGAGTGGACAATATTTGGTTTGAAAATGGTAGGAGTGGAGGTTTAAAGGTTAGTTGGGTGTGGAAAGGTGGATTTCAAGGGGGGGTTAGTGGGTGGTTTATGGTTTTGGAATGGGGGGGTCTGGAGTAGTTGTGTAGAGGGCACATGACGAGGGTGGTTTCAGGGTGGACTACTTTTTCGCATCCCCCATTGATTAAAGATTGGAGGGGCTAGGGAGTGTAAAGTGGTTGCGGGGTCGTTGATCTCTGTGCTCGAGATCTTCAACCACCAAAGACTTCAAGAACTTTAACGAGAAATGCCAAAAAAAATGTCGTTATTTATTTACACATAAAATTTAGTTTAGGTTTAATCTAATTGTTCATACAATAAATTACACATAATTAATAAATAAATGAGTGACATTTAAACTAGCATGCTTTATTCTTTGGGATTTTTATTATTTTTATTTTATTATTTTCTTTTCTCTTTTTCCTCTTTTTCTTTTCTATTTTGCTATTTTTTATTTTATCCCTTTTTTACAATATCTGTTTATATAAATATATATATTTTTTTATCTTAAACATCTAACTTATCAAAGAAAATAATGTTACAACATCGAATCCAACTAGGGACTGCTTCCTCATGTAGGATGCATAGAACATGCAAATCCAAGTGGCTTCTCCTTGGGCTAATGGAGCCTTTGCTGAAAAAATCACACTTGCAGAAGAATGTAACAAATTGGTAATGTAAAAATGATGAATGATTAAAGAAATCTCAGTATTGAGTCTAGTGTTTCAAATATTTTACATTGATTGGCAATAAAGAATATTGACCTTCTAAGTTTTTCAAAACAAAACTATTGTTGCCTTTAACTCATGCAATGTTGAAAGGTCCCAACCAAAGACTGTCAAACTTTCCATGCCTTCCCTTTTCTTCTCTTCTAGCATCCCATTTTAGTATTAAATCTCCTTCCTTAAATTATCTTTCTCTGGGATTTTTGTCAGATAAGATTTTCATTTTGTTCTAATATTTCCTAAGATTATATTGGACTTCATCCCTATCTTCATTAAGTTCTATGATCTGATTAATTCTCCTAGACAAATTATTAGGCTCTTTATTTGATTATTTTAAGAATTTGACAACAGGAAAAGCTAATTGTCTAGGAAAAAGTGCCTCAGTGCCATAAACAAGATGAAAAGGTGATTTACATGTTGATATTTTTGGTGAAATTCTATTTTCCCAGACTGCATACTTGAGATGGCTATCCCAATTTCTTTTGTGATCAACAAGTACCTTCTTAATGACCTTGACTAGGCTTTTGTTTGATGACTCTTCCAATCCATTTACTTGAGGATAATAAGGATTAGAATGTTGTAGAAGAATCTGATATTTTTTTGCAAAATTCAATCATTTTGACACTACTAGATGCCTATGCATTGTCTGTAACTATTTGTTGAGGACATCCAAATCTAGATATAATTTTCTCTTCAATGAATTTAATAACAACATTATCAATAGCATTTCTAATTGGTATGGATTCTACCCACTTTGTGAAATAGTTTTTGGTAGTCAAAATCGATCTGTGTTAATTACTGGAGGCTGGATGAATCTCCCCAATAAAGTCTAATCCCCACTGTAGGAAAGGTCTTTCTACTAGAACGAGAACTAAAGGGAGTGATGATAATTTTTTCTTTCTAGAAAAAATTTGGCATGGTGTTCAAGCTCTAACCTTTCCTCCTACTTGTGAAAATAATTTGGGATAATAAAACCCAACTCTTAAAATTTTGTATGTTGTTACTCTCTAAGCATAATGACCCCACAAATGCCTGCATGAAACTAATCTATAACTCCTTCAATCTCACTTTCTATTGACCATAATAAAAGGATATTTTGTGGATCCTTCCAATACAGATTTGAATTGATGATGAAATATTTTATAGCCTTTAATTTGAGGTGTTGAATTGATTTTTTTGCAAATCCAGGTGGATACTCAAAATTTCGAAGAAGATGCACAATATCAGTGTACCATTCAAAAATAAGGAACTTCTCATTGATGTGGAGTGGAAGGGGAACAAATTCAGTTGAAGATGGAGGTTCTTGTGGATTCTCCTCTGTTGGATAAGGTTCTTGTGGATTCTCCTCTGCCGGAGAAGTTCTTGTGGATTTTCCTCTGTTAGCAAAGGTTCTTGTGGATTCTTCTCTATTGGAGAAGCTTCTTGTGGATTCTTCTCTATTGGAGAAGCTTCTTGCGGATTCTTCTATGTTGGAGAACGTTATTGTGGATTCTTCTAAGTTTAAATCTGCATCACAAAATTTATCCGCAGAACTTTACAATTGGATTCTTCTAACAGTTTGGATAAACCCTCACCCTTTATTAACTTTGTAGTTTTGGTAGTGAGATCAAATTATAATATCTTAGTGATCCATCTTCCTCTTTGACCATCTGTATTAGGCCATGACAAGACAATTTTAAAAACATTGTTTGGAACATAGGGAATAATCGAAGAATGAAGGATATAGACTCTGAAAGCCTTCAAGGCTTGAAATAAGGCATAATATTTTTTTATCAATAATGTCATATTTAATTTAGCATCTCTCATGACTTTACTGAAAAAGGCAATAGGTTGGTCATCTCCATTTTCATTTTTTGGCAAAAGGACAACATCTATGGTGTTTTCAGAAGGAAAGGAAAAAATTCTAAAAGGTTTAGAATAGTATGAACTAGCTAATACTGCAGCTTTAAAGATGTCTTTCTTAATTTGGTTAAAATCAATATTGCTTGAAAAATACATTTTAACTCATGGCCCTTTCTCAACATCTCAGTGATATCTTTAACTATTTTAGCATAGTTAGGTATGAATCTCCTAAAAAATTTGATCTTCCTAAGAAAAGCTTGAACTTCATTTTTATTCCTTGGTTAAAGAAAGTGCTTGGATAATTGAAACCATTTTTGGGTCAATGACTACCCCTTCCTTTGGAATAATATGACCCAATAATTTTCCTTCTTTAATGGCAAACAAGGACTTCTTTGGATTTAGTGATATCCCAAACTTCATGCACTTGTCAAAAACCTTTCTCAAGCATTTTAAATGTTTTTGATCTGAATTTGAAAATATAGTTAAATCATCTAGATAAATGAAAAAAAACTTGTTAATCTTACCAACAAATGCTAGATCCATGGCTCTTTGGAAAGTAGCTCCAACATTTGTTAATCCAAAAGGCATCCTTTCATACATGAATGTACCCCAAGGAGTTATGAATGTTATATTTTCTCTATCATCTGGGCTTACTGTGGTGTAGGTAAATTCTTGATGTGGAAAAATACAATCACTCTAGCCCAAGAGAGTGGGTCTAGCCATAAACAAACAATCTAATGTAAACTTCCTTAGATTAGAATTGAATAAGAGGGCCTACCTCTTAGAACACTAATCCACTTGATGATGACCTCTCTTCCTTGCTCCATCTTCTTTTCGTTTCTTTCCTTAGAATACCTTAAACAAATACACAGGAGACAATAGCAACAAGTCCTGGTATTCTTGTAGCAACTAAAAAATTTCTTTAGTTTTCTATTCATCCAAGTAGTCTCCTACTAATGCTATCTTGGGTTTATCCTCCGTCTCTACATTCTGCCTTCTCAGATTCACTGGTAGGAGATGGGTACCTTTTGTCAAGGGACTCTCGCGAATCCCCCTTTCTCCCTCTGTTTCTTCAAAGGTTAGGTGTTTAGGCCCTTCCAATCTGTCTTCTTCTTGTTCTTTGTCGATTCTATCACAAGTTACAAACCTTGGAGATTCCATGTCAAATAAGCATTGTACGAAATTTTCTTCATGCTCCCCTTTAACTAGCATCTCCGGAGTGAACAAAACTCCTTTCACTGCTTGAAGTGCTTTTGTCATTTTGTGCTTCACTATCCTTGAATGAGAAATCGACGATGAACTATGTTTTCAAGGAATCCCAAGCAGCTATTTTTCATCGTAGTTCTTCATTTATGTACCATGCTTGGGGATGGCACTAAGGGTGTATATAAATGCATGCACCCATAGGTTCCTTGGTAGTCCCTGGCTTTCCCAGTTGGTCGTGCATCCTTTGACATGTTCCTTGTGACTTGAATTCCCCGTGTATTCTTTTTGGTCTAGTGGATACTCTTCCTTTTTTCTAAACATTTCTTTTATTGCTTGCTTTGCATCCTTCCAATCTTTCAATACTTAGCAATGTGCTTTCCACCATCTTTCTAGTGTTTCCATTAGCGCAATGTCCAGAAGTGGAATTCTCTAGACTTCTCGTACCTCCTAGTCCATCCTGTCCAAGAACTGATCTATCAGTTCAATGCCATAGTACTTCGGGATGTCTTCCTTTCCTATATCCCCAAAGTTTACTCGGCTTATCATTGAAAATTTTCAGGTGGTTAGTTCGTATCCACCCTGCTACCATGCATCCCATGCAGCTTCTGAACTTTGGATGCTCCCCCAGCTAACTGAATCATTGGATGTAGGATTTATGTAATCTTCCATCTTTCTTGTCATGAGAGTATGAAATTTATCTAACATCCTTGGTTATTCCTTGTCATTTATTGGTTCTGTGAACCTGGGTCCTTGATAAGGGTCCAGCGACGAAATCACCCTTAGGCCTTCTCCTTCGAAGATCATTAATTCCTTTTTAAAATCTATGACGACATAGTTTTCGTATGCCCAATCAATCCCCAAGAGTGCTGGAGATGGGTCTTTATCCCCCATAATGTCTATTACTTCAAATTCAGTATGTGTTTTTATTCCTGCTACATTGACCTCTACATTCTCCAATCTTCCAATGGGCAATATACAATACTGATTTGTCATTCTCAATTGAATTGGTGAATACTTTAGTTGTGGCTTCCCCATTTCCTCCCACGTCATCTAGGGTAGGATGTTTACATCCAATCCTAGATCTATCATGGTGTCCTTTATCTGGAATCCTACCACCTACGCATTGATTTAAAATTCCTTCCCACTTCTCTTCTTATTTTGCTTCACCCTCCTGGAGGCTTTCTTTGGCTAGACTTCACAAGGTTGTCCCGCGTCCTCTCGCCCCACGGACACCGTGGCTTTCAATATATTCTGTAATTCCCTTAGCATGGTATCATCTTCAACAAATTTTAAGAACAGTTTAAACCATTCCCTAATGGGTTGGGTAGGGCTGGGCCTGCAGACTTGCAGACCTCGGATGTCCCTATCTTCAGTCATCTCTTCGAACAATTTAGCTGCTTCTTAGTAATACTGCTTCTGGCAACTGGGTTGATACACCTTTGTTGGTGATGCCACTTTGACGATCATGGGGGTTTCCTTGGCGTAGCGATCTTCCCCTATCTTCTTCCCTCCTCGGGTGGCTATATTGATATTTGTTGTGGGGAGACCCTCATTGGTCCGAGGCTCGACATTCACTAGGTTAGCCCCTTGATGTCTGGTCCTCTCTTCCCATTTTGCGATGAGCTTTGGCCAATCTTCTATCACGTGGGTGTTAAATCTACACTATAAACATTATGGTCTTCTCGAGATGGGGAATTCCATTGTGACATGTCCTTCTTGACTGCAATTGTAGCATCTTAGGGGTCCTCTGCCCCCCGATCTTCCTCCACATCCATTTCCTCCTCGCCCCCCCTAATTTTCTTCATTGACTCAGAACGTGGATTTGTCCAGTCTTTTTGCAAGAGCATCCAGTGCCCGACATTGATTGGTGTGATGAGTAATCGATGCACAGAACTTGGAGTAGTTGTTATTGGGGACGCTAGAGTACTTTTGCAGCACTAGACACATCCATAGTAGGTGACCATACATTCTAAAAATTTCACAAAAATATGTGTTATTCCTTCCTTCGAAGGGTCCTTGCGCCCCAATGGCTGCAACCTCTGCAGTCAGAGTGGTTCTCGATGACCCCACCACCCCTCCTACTTGGTTAAGACCTCACAGTTATAGGCATTCTATCACAACGTGCCCCTCCACCACGCAATGGGTGCACCAACCATTGGATCTATCTAGTCAGACAGGTTGAAAATCCCTCGGCTTCTTGGTCAGGTTCGTGACCTAGCTTTTCAAGCTCGTGATTGCTGGATCTTGTAGACTTGTGCCTCCCTGGTATTCATGGGGATATCTTGCCATCACTTTTATCCACGATGCTTGCTCTAAGGCATCTTGCGGGGTTCCTATCATCTGTTGTGTTAGTGGTGTCCTGGTCAAGGGTAATAACACCTTGATGAACCAGTCTCGCTGGTGGTTTGGGTCCAAAGTATAACTTAGCTTGGAAATGGCATCCTTAAACCTTTTCATGAGCTCCCACACATTCTCCCCCTCCCTCTGCTTGATTTCCCACAATTCTGATAACCCTTGCTGATTAGTTTGTGGTACCTTGAATTCTTACACAAATCCCCTCTTA
The DNA here is from genome assembly GCA_000404065.3 of Pinus taeda. NCBI lineage: Eukaryota > Viridiplantae > Streptophyta > Pinopsida > Pinales > Pinaceae > Pinus > Pinus taeda. The sequence continues at coordinate 33,179 of APFE031084360.1, forward strand.
ATGTCGTCTATGGTTAGGTTTTAGTTTTTCTCTGTCCACTTTATGAACTAGCATAGAGCCCATTCCCTTAGCGTGGTCTGGAATCCCACTACCCAAATGTTATCTAGAGTCTGAAGGGCTCTCTAGATGGCTTCACAGAGGTACTAGTGTTGCTCCACATCCTCATTCCCCTTACATGCAAACTCCAGGTATCTTGTAAATGATCCTGCCATACTGCTCTAAATATTGGCTAATAACACAAACCTATTGGTTCTCGGCTGTAGTGACCCATGTAGTCCCAAGTTACTGCTATATCTAATTCTCGTATCACTCCCAGTATTAAGACAAGTCTTATATTTTTATCGTACCCTATATACTCGTGTTGCTTTTTTTAGGTTAAATATGAATTCTTCTGGTTTGTGATAAGGTACCAGTGGAAGGTCAGGGAAAACATCGCTTGTGCTTTGGGGGTGGGGCTACTGAACTTTTGTGGATGTTGGTTCCTCATCGAATAACTTCCTCATTTTTTTCACCCATCTCGTCGTCTTCATGCCAGCATGTGATCCTGCAGTTCTTCTTCCGCAGCCTTTGGGGAGGATCCCCCATATGTTCCCGGTTGCGATCCCACATCTGCAACATTCCAAGATAGTCCTCCTCCAATTCCCTGTTGTGATCCTATTTTTGCAACCTGCAGGGAATGTCTTTCCTCCTCTTCCTGATTCTGACATCCTTTCATCCCATATTGCCCTAGTGTCCTCTTCCCCCTTCATCTTAGCTCAGGGTTTTCCCATCACCACTCCTATCAGGCAGGACCCTCTCCTTCTTTTCCCTAGGGCTCGAGCTACTCTTATCCCCTTGTGGGAAACATTTTTTCCTTTAGTTCCTTCCCCCGATATTGGAGTTTTATGCTTCCATCCTGACAATGGATAAGATAGCAGTCCCTCTTCTACCAAAAGAATTTTAATCCATGTTTGGATTTCCCCTATCAATTCCCCCCTTATCTCAGAGTTGAACACCACCTTAGCCTTTGAGTAGGACTAATAGCTTTCTGCATCAAACTCAACTATGTATCCTTCTACCATAGTTCTCACCCAGAAATCAACTACTCTTGTCTGCTCATTATCTATCTGTTGTAATAGTCCATTCTTGGATGAAGTACAACTATGTAGGCTCTCGCCAATCCACTTGAAGGACTTTGTCACTTAAGTTCCCTCAACCAATTGTACAGGTCCTCAGGGAATTTGTACCAGAAAATTTCATATTGGTAATCTGAGATATCAGCGTATAGGATCTTCTTACGTACCTTGCTGATCAGTTGATTCCTGTAGGTAGCTCTTTCTACCACAAATTGGTCTATTTTGTGATTCCACTAGTTTCTGATCTCTCTCTTAAACATGCTCGACACCATATTCTAAACCAGTTCTCCTAATTTTAAGTACCAACAATGGAACCATTTGTTGGCTCAAATGAGTGATTAGGGAAAAGACCTCAGGTTCAGGCATAGGATGCCAACAATGGTCCACTGTAGTCTACAACAACACTAGCATTTTCACCTCACCCCGAAGGGAAAAGAGTCTCACCCGAAGAGCGCAGTGACCAAAAGGGGAGAAGGGCTCAACATGAAATCGAGGGGATCTAAGTTACGCGGTCACACATCTATGCATTCATAATACATGGAAAAAAGCTAATGATATCCTAAACTCATACATAATGACTCATTTCACATGCCATAGAACTAACATCATACTAGTATTGATCTAGCAAGCACCAGCTTCATGCAACAAGGAGACTATTTAAAATTTCAATAAGCCATAGAACATGATGTGAAATACACTATGAGTCTTCACAATCATCAACTTGGATTACATTAAAGAAAAAGAACATAATACATTATAACTTGGCTTCTTTCCATCAACAATACATAAAATACTCAGCTCAGTAGCTCGGGTCAGATCTGCTACGCAACCTAGTTCCGTAGTTTCCAAATCTTCCTACTTCTGCTCTTATATCTGCGTACCTCGTTGGCAGCCCAATCCTTCAGTGTCTGGCATCCTCAGCAACAACCCCAATGATCAATGAAACCTAAAAACAATAGTAGCAACACCAACAACAACCAACCTCTTCCTTTCTTTTCTTCCTCTTTTTATATCCTTCCGGGCTACCTGGACTGCAAATTCTCACTCCATTGCTTGCTTCCTTGGCTACCTCTGCACCTTCTTGTCTCCTCGGCTACCTTTTCCTTTCGCTACCACCTTACAATCACATTCCCGCAAATGCTCATTCCACCACCCAACCATTGCTGCCATTTGTCCTTTCTCGCCCTATGGTTGGTCAAAACTGGTCAAAACTCTTCAAAATTAACGAAGGCTCCAACAAAATGCTAGTAAATGTTTTTCACTAATCAACAAAAATGCATCTAAATTCATGAAAAATTGACAATGAATTGTTGTAGAGGATTTTATTTAGAAAAATAGTGTAATAAACTAATCTCTATAATTGATAATAACTTCGTAGGAGATTTAAGATAAACTGATATTCAGTATATATCTTACTCATATTTGTTGATAAAACTAAATACATGTTTAAATAATAGAATGGAATGAATAACATGAAGGAAACTCACAGAGATAACAAGATGTTTGAAAGAAATTGATAATCATTTTATGATATCATACAACTTCAGATACATGTAATTTTTCTTCAAATAAACTTAGCCCAAGGGTGAAACCCTTTACAATTCGAATTGAGAATTAATTATACAACATTTTCCCAAATGATCTAAAGTCAAATATCTAGATACATTGGAAATATATCTAGATCTGTTTTGACAAAAATAATACATAAATATAAGGAAATGAAACTACTGAAGTTGTTTTCTCTAGGTTCGAGGATTATGGTGTTGATGTGGATGATAAACCTTATGCTATGGAATCTGTTGATAACTATTTTTGACTCATTACTTCAGTAATTTGCATAATTCTTCCCATATTTCTTCATCTAGAATATGGTATTCGATTAATATTCTAAAATTTTCATCTACCTCAGTGTATTTTTGAAAAGTTGGTTTTACCACAAATAAATGATTTATCTCATGCTTGATTAGTAAATCATAACTAAGGCCTTCTATAAATTTTTTACTTGTGATTGTGCCTTTGATATTTGCAAACCTGGATTTATCATTAGCAATTGAACATAATTTCATTTTATATTCTTCTAATCAATTAATTTATCTGCAACTCTCTGTAATCCAGGCAATCCCTTTTGGTGTAAAACTGAAAATTTCCCGTGAAACCTCTAGATACTTGATTCAAGGTTATGGCACTTATTTTCCAGCTACAACATCAAATTCTTCTTAGTGATAACTCTTCTCACTTCCAGTATCTTTTATGTCCTTACTTCTATATCATGTTCCTCCAATTCATCTTTGGTTTTGGAATTCAAAACCCTTATCAATGCATGTTCTCCTGATGGCTTTGAACCCATATCTTTCTTTACATATGTTATGACTTGCTTGGCCCCCTCTACTAGTTCATCTTGCTCAAAGATTATTTCAATTGAAGGCCATATCTCAGTGAAGGCTTCATTTATCAGGATCCAAATACATTCTCTAGCCTATGTGATAGTATCAATCATAATAGATTAGTCTTCTAGGAATTGAACTTTTTGTGTCATCTTATATGAATTCTGCAACTCAACTAAATAAGCATTATCAATCTTTAGTTTATGTCCCTGTAAATTTGTAAGCTAACTCAGTTTTCGACTTATTTCCCCTTAATTGACAAATCTTCCACAACCTTTGCCAACTTTGTTGTTGGATCAATAGATGTAGACCCCACTGCTATTGTAGTGGCTGATGTAGATGTTGGTGCTCTATCAGGTGCCAGGTTTCCCTACTGTTATTTTTCCTTTAGGAGTTTTTCAACATCAGTTTCCATTTCCTCTATCTACACATTTTTTTTAGTTATGATCTTGAACATATTTTCTTTCTCCATTTCTAGTTGACCTATCTCTTTTTCTTATGAATATTCTATAGATGGTAGCTTAAGCTATTTTCCTAGAGAGACTATGTTTTCCTTTTTTAGCCTTGATAAGTTCTTTTGCTTCTTTTACATCTGTAGGATCATATCTGAACTTTATCACTAAATCCTCTAAGGATTTGATTTTCGTATCTTTTGCTGAAGAGAAAAATTTTCTAACTTTAACTGAGATTGTACATTGTCTAATTACTATTGAAGTTTTGATGCTACCATAGTTGAACTTGTAAGGGAAGAATAGATCATTTTAACATATTTATCATGTAGGTTAATCTGGTCAATAAGATGAATCAAATTTGTATCAAAAGAAAAAATAGACTTGTTATAATCATCAAAACTCCTAGGATGAGTGACTTTGGGCTCTAGAAAGGCTATTTGCATATTTCCCTTCTTAGTGTCGAAGACCTAAAGTAACCCATGTTGAGTAGATGATGTATGATTCCAAAATTGTGTGAAGGTGGAAGCCTTGAAAGCTTCATTCCTCTGCTTGATTTCTTTGTAAACAAGGAAGATACTCTTCTCTTTCTGATTCTGCTGCAATTCTCCTATGTGATATGATAACACATTTGGACTGGATGAAGATAAAAGAGAGCTTACAACCATTTCTTCTCTGCTAGAAGATGATGATATGAATGGGCCTGTTAGGATAATTGGGCACGGGTATGTAGTGTCTTCTGAATTTGTATCACTTGTACTGGCAATCTTCTACATTTTACTGTAAATTTTGAATTCCTTGGTTTAATTTATTGTTTCCATTGGAGAAGCACTATCTCTGGGCCTTTTATCCCATTTTCTTCTCTTATGGGAGTCTGTGATGGTGTATATTCTATAACTTTTTCCTTTGCTTCCTGAAGTGTGTTTTCCTTCCAATCATCCTGGTTCATAAAAGTTTCTATCTCAGGACTAGGAGTATGAGTATATGGGGTAGTGTTTTGTTCTACCCTTAGTTCTGAATGTACTCCTAGGGGATCATAAGACCAGGAGAAACTAAGCTTCAAGTTCATCTTTCTGAGTAGATCTTCTACTTCCTTGCCTGCTGCTCTAGCATTACAAATAAAGGGCTATATTTGAGTTTTAATCTTAAATTGAGCCTTTTTCTTTGCTGCAACAAAATGTAGTTGATCCATGTTGATCATTTGTATGATATATTCAAGTGAAAATATATGAATAGGAACAAATTTAGGTAATTTGAATGGGGGAACTCACATCCATATATCCTAATATCTGTATAATTTTGGTCTAAATAAAAATCTCCCATTTTCATCTATTTACTGAGATGAAGGATTTTCCTGATCTCTATCCCAATTCTTGGTTTTGGATCATTGTTGAATAAACATGTAGCAACATATAGGAATTGATCTACAAAATCAATGAATGTGAATTCATTGGTGTTCTTCCTCACTAAGGAAGTCCAATGGATGACTGAGTGTGGATTCCCTTGAATTTCCATCTTCTGTAGGGGAAAGGAAAACCTCACTGATTGATAAACAAAAATAGGTATACTAAAATAGAGGCATACTTGAATACTCCTTCTATAGACTATTTAATGAACAGATTATGAATTGACTTTGCTAAGTCTTGACTGTTATTGAAAATTAGAGAAGGATTTTCATTTTTTGAGAAAACTGATAGAAAACCTATTAAGACCTCGTCAACCCACTGATTAGAATGATAATATAACAGACATGAGGCAATGGATATAATATGCTTGGTCATTTCTGGAAACATTGATGATTGATAAGGCGGGTTGGTTTTAGGTAATTAAGCATATTATGGTAAAAAGGTTTCCAAAATTCTTGCTCTCTGGAGAAAGTCAAGAATTTTGTAAATATCCATGAAGGATTCTAGAGAAAATTAATGAAAGGGCTTAGTGTTTTGAATCTACAACATTTGGTTGTTTGACTCAATAGTAATGGTAAAGATAATTTCATTGTTTTTAGAAACTACTGCTCTTTGAGTGGGAATATACCTATCATGACACCATACAACAAAATCTGGGAAATGGTGGGTCTGTGAAATGATGAACTGGGGTAAGGAAGACTTCTAGATGTTTATTTCATCACTTTAGTCATTGAATTTCTATTTTAACCAACTGTGGAGTTTCTTAGATATTGAAATCACAGTTTGTTTCAACAATTTTGAAGTATTTCTCAACTAAAGGTTGATGATCTAAATCAATGGTAGGGGGAAACATGGGGTTTTTCATAACACTAGATTTATTTTTAGAATCCATGATTGGAAAATAAGGGTGAAAACAACCACAATTACTCGAAAAAATGATTGTTTTGTTGTTGACTGATAGGTAGTAGTATGTGAAAATATTCGTTGATAACTTGGGAAACTGTTTGGCCTGGTGCTACTCACAAATAGCTGAATTCTATTTCAGTAGGGAAGAGGAATATGGTTAGCCATTCATCTACAAAGAAAATAAATAAAAATAGCTTTTTGGTTGGTTAAAGTTTTATTGTGTAATACCCATTAAATTTCGTCACAGAAGCACTTATTTGTAACAGGGTTTTAACGGGTTTCAAAATTGGTGTATGAGGTTCTGGCAAGTGGCGGAATAGGACTAGACAAGGTTTTGTTTGAAAACAACGGGAGTAGAGGTGTAATGGTCGGTTAGTTGTGGAAAGATGGATTTCAGGGGGGGATAGTGGGTGGTTTATGGTTTTGGAGTGGGGGGGTGCGAAGTAGCTGTGCAGAGGGCATCTGGCAAGGGTGGTTTTGGGGTGGACCACTTTTTCACACCCCCCCCCATTAATTAAACATCGGAGGGGATATGGGCATGCAGAGTGGCTATGGAGCCATTGATCTCAATGCTCAGGACCTTCAATTGTCGAAGACTTCGAGAAACGAGAAACGCCAAAAGACATGCCATTATTTATTTACACATAAAATTTAGTTTAGGTTTAATCTAATCATGCTTAAAATGAATTAAACACAATTAATAAATAAATGTGTGACATTTAAACTAGAACGCTTTATTCTTTGGGATTTTGATTATTTTCTATTATTTTCTTTTATTTTTCTCTTTTCCTATTTTTCTTTTCATTTTTCTATTTTTCTTTTCTCTTTTTCTATTTTTTCTTTTATCCCTTTTTAAAATATCTTTTTATATATATTTTTTCTATATCTCAAACATCTAAATTATCAAAACAAATAATGTTACAACAATGACATCGGTGATGGTTATTGTGTGGTATTTGGTTAGTGGAGCCTCATTCCATATGAACAACAACAAATAATTTTTCAGTGACTTGAAGGAGAAGGACCTCCAAATGCACATTGAGATGGGAAATGGTGGAAGGTAGAGTGCGAACGACATCGATGCTATTATATTTCAAAGGGAGTTTGGTTCTCCTCTCACATTAAAAGATGTGAGGTATGTTTCAGGTCTGAAGAAGAATTTAGTTTCAGTTGCTATGTTGGAGGATCATGGATACGATGTTATATTTATCAAAGGAAAGGGTTTCCTTCATCACATAGCCCTGAGATAAGTGAAGCAGATCGGGGTTCGGGTGAAGAACCTCTATAGATTAGATGTAGAATATTGTGCATAATTGAGCAAAAATGTAGAGAAGGTTCAAAGCGAAGACATTGATGAATTATGGCATATAATATTGGGTCACTTTCACCATGAAACTTTGAAGATCATGCACCATATTTCTACTATACTTCCCAAGGGTGCACTAGCGTAGAGAGATACATGGAAAGGGTGTACATTAGGGAAGTACACTGAATCCACCTTTCACAATAAGGATAGTTGAACTCAAGTGATCCTTGAAAGTTTTCAATCAAGATGTGTGTGGCCCATTTTTGACAGCCTCCATGACCAAGTACAGGTATTATGTAATGTCTGTATATGATTTCTCACTTAAGTGCTAGGTTTTCTTCATGCAAAAGAAAGATCATACATTCTCTAAATTTTATGAATTTAAAGTACTTGTTGAGAAAGACAATGGTAGGAAAATGAAGGCTCTCAGGAGAGATAACAGTGGATAATATGTGTCAAATGAATTCAAGAAATTATGTGAAAAATAAGGCATTCGACCAAAGTTAATAGAACCCAATAACCCATAATAGATTGGGGTGGTGTTGAAGCCACGAAAATCGGGTCGACAACAAGGGGGATACCCGCCGGGTCCGGACCTTGGTTGGCAGCTCCTTATCTATTTGGTATAGCGGGTCCAACTGGGGATAATAGGACCAGTTTCCCAATCTAAGGGTGTGTGTGTGTGTAGAATTGGATGTTGCTGATATAAAATTTCCTATCTAAACTACTTTAATCTAACTCTATGCTATTGTAGTCTAATGAAAACAACACATCTAATCTATGCTAACCCGGGATGTAATTCTTCTATTATGCGATCTAAAGAGATTTCAAATAATAAATGGTAATAAATATCATTCAACAATTATAAGAATGGAAATAAATTAAGATGAACCACTTTGCATAAAAAGTTAGGCAAAACAGTTGTGAACAACATATCGCATAATAAGTTATTCACACATTAAACATAAATAAGTGGCTCCACCGTACAAAAGTGCCAAATGGTAACAAAAACATTCATGTAATAACATATAAACAACTAAAAACTGTATATTTCTTTAAGAATATAAGCAGAAATGGTTAAGAGATAAAAGTACCATTTATGACTGGTCCTACTCATAAGCTTCAAGCAACAATGATTTATCTCTCCTTGTTCTAATATCTACTAAGAGTACAGAAGTGCAACATCAGTAGTAGATACCAAATGCAAACATCAATAAATTTTGATCCGTTCATTCATCAAAACCTCCTCTGAGGGTGCAAAAGTGCATGTTCTGAGGACAAGTTTTTGACAAATTTTTGGACCCTTCTCTAAATGCATGAGAAGGGTTTAAATACTGCTAACTAAATAACTTAATTACATAAATTTAGGATATGGTTTAAATGACCACCCTTTTTCTAAGAAAACTTATTTCTAAAATTGAATCTAATTCCTAACTATTTCTGCTTTTGCTCCTTAATGTTGCAAACATTCAACATTTGCATGGGAAGAGTCGGCTGGTTGCCTTCCGCTTTTGTTTGAGTTAAGAAAACAGAAATGGCAAGCGCTGGCACCATTTTTTTAGTAAACTAGAAGATATTTTTGGGAATCATTCTCTGGCTGGGTGAATTAACTGCGTATATACTTGGTAATGACCAAAATTTCCCTCAATTTGCTTCTGCCTTTGCTATCTTGATTTGCGGACTTGCGAATGACTAAGCAAGTTAGGGACCTTGCTTTCTGAATAATTTTCTTAGCGCATTGAAAACTGCCTCCGTTCTTTGATCTGGGCCTTTCTGGTGCGTTTTTCTCCTTTAGCGCCTTTTCCTTTACCGGGTATAAGCTTCAGGATTTTTTGTAAACATGCTTCTTTTGTGAGCTTTTGACCCTGAGTGTTGAGTCGGCTACTGATGTCAGCATCTGTTTAAAAATTCTCTGGAATCTGCGGTTCCGTTGCATGCGATATCCATTTATGAGGGCATCTCTTCTCTGTCTCCGAGCGTTGACACTTTCCCTTTTTCTTTAGATGTTTCCTATTTTTCATTCCTGCAGTTCATGCAAAGGAAAAGAGTAATGACAATAAATATTGACGCAAAAGCTCTAAGCTCTACGAATGTATAAAATAGTGCCACCCATTGTGAACTGACTCTTTGACAAACACAAAACTGTCCTTCATTAACACTTTGGCGTACATTCATTAATTTTCTTTAAGGTGTGCATCTAATTTTTTGGTTTACTGACAGCTTATCTTGAATGTTGAGCCGAGGAAAATTTGCGATGGGCGATTTCTGCAACTTGCATTACATTATCGCGTTATCACATTTTGTCAAGATTGTGATATCGCAGATCGCAGATTGTAGCATCGCAGCATCGTAGCATCGCGTTTATCGCAAGATCGCAGATCGTGTTAAATCATTGTGTGTTGTTTATGCGATGCTGCGACATGCGATGTCGTATATCGGCCATCGGAGATTTCTTAAGATCTTCATTTATGGGCGCTTCTTAATGTATGCAATGCGATGAATTTCGCGTTGCTTTTTCGCAGTTTTTTATTGTGCTCATAAAGAAATGTTCTACTCTCTTCTTGCGATGCGATATATTTTTAAGGAGTATAATACAATTTTTTTTTTAATTTTTTACTAAGGGTCCCCACTTGTTTTATGTTATTGCTAATACTAAAGAAGGAGGGGGGTTGTTGGTGGCCACAACACATTGATATCCAAAAACCCTTTCTATTGTAAACTTCTTCCTAGGGTTTCAAGAAGGTGAAGGCTTCAATTTTAAGATCCTCCGGGCTACCTTGATCTTGAGGCAATTAGATGATGATTAATTGAGACAAAGTCTCTTGCTGATATAGATAGTAACCCTTGTTACTGTTGTTGTAGGTTGATCCTTTGATCTAGGGTTTACATATTTCTTGCTTTGATACTCTGCTTCAAAACTTAGATCCCTGCATATCTCTTTTCTGCCCTTTTCCTTGACTGCTGAACCAATCCCTCTGATACCATGTTGAAGAATATTAGGGCATGCATATTAAAATTATTCTTCTTTTAACATGATAACAATTTGTGAAGTCTTTAAACAAATTATCTTTACTTCATTCTTAGCATGTGTTTGTTAACTTCATCAAACTTCTATATAAAAAAAAAGGAGACAAGAACACAAAATTTGACTCTCTGCCAGGGCCAAAACCTCTCCCTCTTGGAGAGGAAAACCCATGCGTAAATTCTTCTTATAGAGATTCCATTGATGAATACCAAGACCATGACCCTTGACACATTCTGCCTCTCCAAGACCAAGATATCAATCCTCTGTTCTATCGCTTGTTGAGATCATCCTCATTGCTGCACCATTGAAGCCATTAGTATCACTGAGATATTGTTATGAATATAATTCATAGCAATTAGCTAAATAAAATAAATATTAATATTAAATAATTAAATGTTATTTAGGTTAAGTAAGTCATTAATTAAGTGAACAGGCACGTCTAAAAGACATGCCCATTCACGAAAGGTCACCTGTTGAGGTATAAAAGCAAGGTCCTTGTTTTACATTTAAACCATCTTATACATTTTTATATAATAATAAATAATTATTTTAAATATCTGTGTGTATTTTTACAATTAAGTCTTCAAGCTATCAGTTTCCGTGCATCAGTATAAGTTTTTATGCTACAGTGGTATCATAGCCATGGCACACGATATAATCATGTGGGCCTTTGAACGTAGTTCGCTGCACATTGTGCCATTATGTTCACATCCTGAATACGTTCAACATTTTAGTGAAATTCAAGAAGCATTGCAACATTTAAAAAAATCAATTGTAGAAGTTAAAGCATGTTGAGAGGAAAATGTGAAAGAATAAGAATTCGATCAAAAGATCCACATGAATATGTTGATGATCGCAACCATAAACATAGAAAGATAGTCACTCAGTTTCAATCTTTTTGGGATGGTAAAGAGGATGATGAGACAAGACCTATCAAGAAGCGAGGTAGGCTTCCAGGTAATGGTCAATCATTGCAGGAAGGCGATAACCATAATATTCCCTCATTTGAACCCGAGATTGATCTAGCGGTTAGAAAACTAGAGGCACAATTTAAGGGAGGACACAATACGCGAGCAGAAGAAATCCCTTCTTTATTGATTGAACAGATTAGTGAAATTCCTCCCCCTTCGGGCAAAAACAATGCTATTACTTGGGACATACTATGTGGTTTGGAATCTGGATTGGTAATCGTGGAGAGTGCCTCCAATGCATAAATCAATGGAGAAGTTCAGGAGTTTATCAATAAATTAAAATTTGTCACGGAGAGTTACTCTGATGCAGAAATCAAAGCAAAAATTTAGAAGATTACGGATATATTAATAGTTCGAAAAATTATTAAAACATTACATCTCCCTTACGATCAATATTTGGAACATTATAAACTGTTTGATGAAGACGTGCAGAAACCAGGAATAGCTGCACGAGTTCAAATAGAATTTGATGTGAAAATTCAGAAAATAAAGAAAGATATACAGTTAGCTCGTGAAAAGTTAGAGAAATCTTCATTTTTTGAGGAATTTATGAGAAAAATGCAAAACACAGAGATGGTGGCATGAATAGAAAGGGTGATAGGCACAAACCCCCTTCATTCACAATTACAACTGGTTCTCTACGGGGTTGGACACCTGAGTGTGGAGCAGTTTCAGATGTAGTTTGCTTTCAGAATTTTATTGAGAGAGAAATTTCAATGGGTTAATGATGTAGAGGTGTCCGATCCAATTCTTTCTCCAGTTGAGCAAAGAGTCATAAATGAATTGAACTGCACAAGTCTTACTATGAATGAAAGCGCCAAACAAACTGTAGACAGATCCATGCTATTTTTCATGCCTCACTGCCCTGTTTATCTCCTGGAATCTATATTGGAGGTGAACTGGACTCCTGAAAATTTGAATAAGATTGTCATATTAGGCAACAATTTAAAGGGCGAAGATAGCCTTGACGCTAAGCAGATAATCGACCCACATCCTTTCGACAACTGCGATCTACAGCCGTCGGTCTGCTGTTTGTTACCACCATGACGTAGCCATCCTCCTGCAGCCTCGACACTGCCTGTCTCGGTTAGCCAATTCACCTACATGCTCATTGTCCTTGTCCCTTGTCGTTCACTGTCTGACACCTCCCGCTGGTTTTTTTGCTCCACGGGATCACTTGTCCGCCAACGATACCATCTATTGCAGTCGCCCTATTTCCCTTCTATGTGTTTTATCGTCCTCCGCAGGCTAGAGATTCATCACAACCGAGGACTAGCGATTCATCACAACCGATGTCATCATCCATACAAATCATTCGATACGTTGTGCCCGTTAAAAAAATTGAACTCTTGCGTTTTGGAATCACAGTTTTTTTCCATATATTACACAAATATAAATCCAATATATACTATATTATAGAATTTTCATATATATATATATAATATATATATATATATATATATATATATATATATATAATAATAATATAAAAAAATTATTAAAAATAAAAAAATAAAGTTATTAAAAAAAATTAATAGAGTTTACTATAATATATATATATATATATATATATATATATATATATAAAATGTTAGAATTATTAAAAAAGAAAAAAAAAAATTATATAATTTATATTATTATTATAAAAAAGAATAAAAAAATCTAAAGGAATGTTATTAACAAGCTATAAGATGCCAGATTATATACGTCGAGAATGAACATACACTAGTGAAGGACAACCCCCAATGTTAAAGCTTTGAGGACAAAGTTTCCGAAGGAAGGGCCTATGTTATGAATATAATTCATAAAAATAAGCTAAATAAAATAAATATAAATATTAAATAATTAAATGTTATTTAGGTTAAGTAAGTCATTAATTAAGTGAATAGGCACGTCTAAAAGACATGCCCGTTCACGAAAGGTCACCTGCTAAGGTATAAAAGTAGGGTCCTCATTGTACATTCAAATCATCTTATACATTTTTATATAATAAAAATAATTATTTTAAATACCTATGTGTATTTTTACAATTAAGTCTTCAAGCTATTAGTTCCCATGCATCAGCATAAGTTTTTATGCTACAGATATTCACTGTTGCTTCTCCACCATGTCAACGTGCTTCATTGAGATATTCACTGTGATTTCTATGCTCTTACTAATATACTGAGATTTCTATTATGACAATCATTTCATTATGTAAACGAGGTCTCCAATGAGGTCTTCATCATGATGAATGTCCCTTATATCCTTATCATTACTGAGACAATGATTATTAGATTGTTGTAGCTTTGATATTGTTTTTCCTTATAGACAGGCATGTGATCTATAGAATAGATCCATGACATGCTCATCCTTGTAACAAGTATTCTACAGGAGTACCATGACTGCATACTGTCATACCTTATCCATGTAATATGAAGACTGTCATACTAAGGGTTAGGTCTCCATGTAGTTCAGACCTTACTGTAGTTACCCCATCCGAGATCTATACTCCTTCTCTCACCCGAGCTCGATCCATAGGTAGAATATCGACCTGATATTCATCCATATCATAGTTGTGAGTTTTGGTCATGACTGCACCTTATACCCTAGCCTAGGTGCAGTCAGACCCTGCCTCTCCATGCGAGATCTGGCATGTGTTCTCTCTGCCTTCTAGACTGCAGCTCACCTAACCTTGCCTGCAGATTCATTAACCTTGACAGCTGCTTCATTCACCTTGACTGTGGCTTCATTCTTACTATGGCTACTTCACTTGACCGCGGCTCCTTCTTACTACAACTCCTCTTTGCTGTGACTCCTCTTCATTGTGGCTATCCTCTACGTGAGTTATGTTCTTCCATTTGCAGATGATTCAATAGGATATTTATAGTAGTTATGCCATATATGCAAGCCGGCATGAACCTTTGAATCGACGTGACCTTGTGTTGAGCCGACGTGTCATTTAAATATATATTTAATTTATTTATTGAAGTCGACATGAAGATTCCTTGATGATTTTGCTTGTAGACGTTTGTAGGATTGTTTTTGAGGCATTGATCTTGGTATTGGAGGGTTGTTAGACAACTTGGAAGGCCTGTACATATTTCCATGAACTCATAAAGAGTTTTTATACACATGACATGGCTCTTTGACATTTAAATCAATCCTAAAGACATCAAGAAGAAGTCTTTTACCTAACGACACTTCTTACTCATGAAACCCATGCAACAAGATTACAAAAATAATTTATTCTCTTTTATTACATCAAATACAAAGATCAGGTCATTATGAAGACCGAATCTAGTTACACTTTCTTCAACAAAACTAACCGTCATTAAAATGGGATTATATGATCATTATTACTTGATAAATTTAAAAATCTTGTTAAGAAATCCATATTAAAGCAGGAAATAAAAAGACTAATATGGGGGATTGGAAACACAAAGGCGAGGGAAGGTAACTCAATCATTTTAACACTCCCTCTACAAAAGTGCATATAGACATTGGTTTTCATAACCTAGTATAAGACTATGACACCATTCATAAAGTAATCCCTAATCCATAACACCTATCATTTGAAAAGGTCGACCTAAGAAATTATTGATCTCCTTAGAGTTGGAAACACCTAATAAGGTCATATGACGTGCTTATCATACCTAACTAGGCAACTTGTGCATAATCACAAGAGAGTAGGAAATTTGAAGATGTTACTTTTTTGAAGTACTTTGATGGCTATAACATTGAATATGGTCGACCTTAATGTTTTTATGGTTCTTGTATGCATGATGGTAATCTTACTTGATTCCTTGAGTATGTTTTAGGTGATTCTTACAAGTGTAGCCAATATCTCGTGAGGGACAAGTAATGCTCCTCCAACACTTTGTAGAGCATTCCAGCCACATTCCTTGATGATGTGGGACACTTGTTTGAGCCCCTATGGGGAACATTGGCCTTGATGAGGACTTAACATGGATGAGGTGACCTTATTCCATCCCCATGACCTTGGAACATTGGACATTAGTGCTAGGATTTTGGCTTAAGATGAATGGATATCCTCAAGTTAGCATTGTACTACCTTGATGGATAATGCACTTCTCTTACTAGTAATTGACGATGTTGATCACATGGGACACCTTTGGAGGGGTAGATGTTACTTCTACTGTGATGACATCACACCCTAGCTAGATGATGACATTATAGTTCCTCGTTTGATTATGACACACACCTTTTTGTGGATGATATTGGCTTTGGAGAGTTATACTGGTGTTTCCTGACCCAGATGTATATCCCGACGCAGATATCTGCATATGGGGGATGTCACCCGAGGAGTACGAAGCTCGGCGATCACCATGCCATTTATATGGAGATCCATGAATTGTGGGATAAGATACATCCCGTGAGTATTCCTTGCACCTTTTCATGTAGAGAAATTCCCTTTGGTATGTGATGTTGGCTTTTGAGGACATTAGAATCATTCGTGTGGGCTATTTGAGGGTTAATTTTATGTTATTTCATTGATTTGGCTACCTTTGGGGGTGGGGTCAACTTGTGGCCTGTTGTCACAAAATCATACACTAAAGGCTGCTACTTAGTGAGATCTCATGCAACTGTTTCAAACCAGGCTTTAGACTAAGGTTTAGCCTCCTTAGTCAGAGAGGGCTCTCTCACAGATTTTGATATGCATTTAAGGGAAAAAAGATGGCTAACTCTTTAAAACAGTGAATAAATTTTAAGCTGGTTGGAACAACAAAATCAAGGCCTCTCCCATTGGGTTCATGGAGTCATACATTTCTACAGTAAACAAGCAACTACTGAATCATAGAAACCAAGGCATATAATGTCTCACTATTCCAAACATCAACCAAGAAGGACTGCAACTCAACAAGACATACACAGGAAGTCTGAGCATCAATGATGAATTCAGAGTGATTGCATGTCTAGTGAACTGTAAAATAAGATGAATAGAACCAAAACAACATACATTCTGAACACTTGGGACACACGATGAATCTTGGGAAGAAACAATATGCTTTCTATTACTGTGAAAAGAAACTTTACATACACCAATATGAAAACTCGATCTTTTTCATAAAAATCTCCAACCCTTGATACATCAGAGTTTTTCCTATATATAGGAAATAAAACTAAGCTATCTTGAGTCTCCTCCTCCAAGCATGAGGGAGCTCAGAAACCTATGATTAACTACCTTAATCCATATTGAAACTAATTTATTAAATACAGAGGTATTGTGCTTTTAATACAATAGAGTCCTATTTCTAATCAAACTCTGCTACCATCTCCTCGTTTGCATGATTCTCTTCTGATCTTTGACACCTGTGCCTTTTCTGAAGGGGCTGGAATATATTTGAGGAGCATTCACTGAATTGGCTGCCTTGGATTCCAACTGTATTGCTGACTCAGCCTTTGATGAAGAAATATCCTCTGTTTTCACGGTTCCTGTTTTAATCCATGTTCATTTTCCAACAAAAATGCTTGAAGCTGTATAATGACCTTAATGACCATGCAACAACACCATATGACTGATAATCTGGACGCTTTATGGACACTGCCAGGTGTTGAACTCAAAATTCTGGTAACCCTACCAGAAACCCTAATTTTGCGGTCATAAAGATACTTTATGAAAACTTAGTAAAGACAAAAAGTTTCACCTTTATGCAATAAGATTTACATTTGTCATCCTTTGAAGGCTTTGGCAACTATTTATGATTTCCTTCCTATCCTCGAAGCCTTTCTCCACAAAATTTGATGACCTCAGCATCGTTTTTGAATTTTCCTTTAAAAACAGTCACCTACAGTAGTTTCGTAGCGCGCTACGAAACTGCTGTTCTTTGCAAAATCACAGTCTTCAATGAATTTCTTCAATTACTTAGACTGTTACAGCTTCATCTTTGGTTCCAAAATTACTAACTTGCCTTTCTTTAATACATGCCTCAAAAATTAATTAATCTTAAGAAAAATAAACAAAATTTGGGGCAACATTTGATCTTTAAACAATTTCAATTTATTTAGCAGCTAACTTGCCTAGCTGAGACTTTAGCTTTGCAAGTTCATTCTCCATGGCTGCAATCTCTGATACCGTCTTTTCCAAATCAGCCATTTCCTTGTCAGCTGCTTCCCATTTCTCCTTGGTGGATGAGGTTTTGTCTTTCTTGACCAAAGGAGCTTTTTCCTTCACCTCTTTCCTTCTGCTCTCCTTTGTTTTTTCTGCCTGAGCTATCTGTTTTCCTTTTTGTTTGGCCTGCTCTCTGGTATAGATTATTCTTTTGGTTTCCTGTACCTTCTCTGCCTTCTCTGCCTTTTCTGCCTTCTCTGCCTTCTCTACTTTTTCTGCCTTTTCTGCCTTTGGCAATGGTCTAGTTTCCTTGGTTATTACCTTGGCAGTCTCCTCACTTTTTTGGACTTGTTCTGCTGCTTGGGTTTGTCTCCTAGTGACTGGCCTTCGAGGCTTGACCATGAATTCTTTTCCAGCCTCCTCAAATATTAGCCTTTTTGAGGCTTTTGATTTCTTAGAGCTATCAGGGGATGACTGGGTTAGGTCAATGGGCATAGGCTCCACCTGTACTGATGTGGCTTGTTCAAAGTCAATTGCCTCCAGCAAATCCTTTAGACTAGCCTTTGACATGGGGCTGTCTTCTACTGCAACTGACTTTCCTTTTTCTTTGCTTAGCTGGCTTCTTGTTCTGATCCTGGTTTCTTGTGCAACTCCACTTGGCTTGGATGTAACTTTCTGATATTTAATCTTCTCCTTGGATGGTTTGGGTGTCTCTTTAATGACTACGGGTTTCTCTGATTGCTTTGACTTATGCTTCGGTTTCTTTCGGTCTTTAGCCTGCTTCTTAGGCTCAGCCAATGTAGGCTCTTCAATCAATGTAGACTCTTGAGTCTTTCCTTCTTTTTCCCTGTCTGGTAATGGGGTAAGACCTATTTTGCTTTGGAAACCCGACATGAAAATGAAAGAGTCCCAATCCCTACCGATTTTATGCAGGCTATCTAACACCAGTAACTTAATTAAACCATGATGGAAGAGAGATGTCTCATAATTATCCCTTTTGAATTGAACTTTGTCGCACATTTTACCAAGACTCCTAAATAAATAGAAAGGGATATCTATGGATGCCTTCCCTGTGAAATGTAGCAAAAGTTTGAAATGGTAAGAGTAGACTTTAGTGTACCTTCCCTCGCATGTGAGGTATTTCTGAATAGCTGTGAGGAGTAGAGCATAATGCTCTTTAATATAATGTCTTGGTATTGCCTTGGTAAGGTCCTCGTTTGCATATTGATCCTTCAGAAACTCCTTACATGGAGTCATATCAAACTTGTAATTCTTAAACCATTCCTGACCACTCCTTGGAATCTCGGTGACAGCAGAAATAGCTTGCAGAGACACAGGGAACTCTAGTAATGCAACTTTAGAATTCAAACCACTGAAATTTAGTGCAAAGGCTTTAGTTACCTCTGTGTGTCCGCCCTTCAATTTTTCACAGAACCTCCAGCAACCAGCCTGTTTGAAAGCTCGTGCAACACCTTCATCTTTAAGCGTGAGATCAAGTCCTTCTGGTTCAGTTCTCAGACACCTCTCGGATCTATGCTCTCTTTTCTCCATCTCGCTCAGAAAATTCTTGCACAGAGAACTTAATTAGCAAATCCCATTTACACAACAGCTTCGGCTTTGGAATGCAGGCTCGCTTGCAGTAGTCTCTTTTTTAAATGAGAATTCGGGCTTCCTTGTGTTTTTTCAAACGCTCACCATAGAACAGGCGCGTTAATGCATCATGAATAAACATAATTACACTACCATACCTCATAAGATTGATTGAAATAATTGTCATGTTTGTGATCCTATATCTGATGGCGGAATGAATCCTATCATGACCTGGAGAGGACGTCTACTGACACATATGAACGGTTCTGATGACTCACCTCCCGAGATTTGACATTTCAAGGAAATATGCTGCAGAAAATACCCGAATCCCAGATTTCGTAGCGCAGGCAATTATGAAATGACATACCGCGCTACGAAATGGCTGCTCAATGATATGCTGCGGAAAGGTGGAAAAATGATTATGCAGCTAAACTAACCAATCATATCGCGCTGCGAAACTGTGCAAAATCAGAATGATGTAATCAAGACACGGCATGCTTTAACTATCATGAGAGAGGGTATGTAACGGTTTTTTACAAGGACTTACATCAATACCTTTGGAAAAAACTAATTTCAAAGTGACACACCTAAAAACCTATTGACTTGAACCAAAAATTTTATGTGGATCGTTGGACATAGGTGAACTGTGGTTTTAAGTGATAACATGGCCTATCTAGCTTGTTTCACAGATTTTAATATTTTTAGGGATTTGTATTCTAATTTGAGGAAAATTGACTTGGATACCCTCATATAAATAAGGGGAGTCAATTTCCTTTGGATCATTGTCACAGTTGGATTACTACAATTTTTCATTAGTGATATTTCTCTCTAGCGTGCAATAGAGACATAGTTAAGCAATTTTCTTGGGTGGATGATGTGATGTGATCTCTTTTCATGGTTACTTATGGTGGAACCTAGATGTTTTTTTTTGTAAGCTTTGGTAGGACTCTCCTATTTTCATGTCCATTACACACCCCGCTACAGGGGAAGGGTAGCCCAAGATTTGAACCCAAGACTTCCGGTTCGGTGAGACTTCATTTCCACGGCCATTGCCACTTGAGCTACCCCATGTGGACTGATGGAACCTAGATGTTACATGTGAAGAAAATTATTTTATTTTCTTTATCCTATTTTTATGTTCCATTCGATATATGTTCTTGTGATAAGTTAGTTTATTTGGTATTTGTGTCATTATCCCTTCTTGAGCTATGGACTTCCTCCAAGTATTTAAGGAATAGAGATATGTTTTTATTTCCCTTAATCATCCAAAAATTGGAGAGCTTAAATTGCAAACCCTCATGTAAGTTCATTTATTTTCCCTAGTTTTTTTAGCTTTGGAATCACTCCAAAAGAAACCCTAGAAAAGTTTGTATCCTAGACTCCATTTTCCTTAGATTGAGAAGACACTAGTCTTTTTTATTTGTGGCATTCCTCGAAAACCCTAAAATCATTTTCCCTTTTGTTTTATGGTAAATTAATATTAAATTATGACATAGGAAAAACCCACAATACCCATAGTATGCATATAAAATGCATAACCTTATCAATCCCATGAATTATTATGACCTGCTTGGTCAAACCTTCATAACATAAGGTTTAAAGCCCCTTTGTTTAATCTCATGTGGAGACATTTCATTAGACTTTCTATAGTCTAATCCTTCATCAATCTTCTATCGGGACTTTATAACTCAACCCTTCATCCTTTTCACAAAACCTTACAACTCAATAGAACATGCCTTCAGAACTCCCGACTTGCAATATGCGATTGCCTTTTGCCACTGTTGATTTCCTTCATTAGATCAACGACTCTCGCAATATCGCATCACATTAACATGTGATTTCATCACCTCTCACAAGCGACGTGCGACAATACAACTGGACTTCAAATAAATTAAAGTCGCACCTATAACTTCCTCAGGTCCGCTCTCCACAAATCGTTATCACGACTTTTCTCCACCGTCGATCTTACGCTTGATCTGACGGTTGAAATTTTCCCAATCAACAAACTAAACTGATGCTTTATGACCGTTGATCAAGATCTGCTTGATCCAATGGTCCACAATGATATCGGGTGGATCACTTACTTGATGTTTAGCTGCCTTACAGACTCGATAGTGAATATAAGTCCTAGATCTACAAAATTTTGGGTCCACCGTTACAGTTAAAGTTTGATCTCTTTACGGCCTAATATCCATTGGATGATGAGGCTCTTAAATCCTACGATTTTCGGCCCTTCAACTAGCACAAAGGTTATCAACTCACTTAATCCCGCAGTTGACTGTGACGTGAGCATTGACTTTTGTGATCGACGGCTAAGATCAATTAAGGGACTTCAACAACGATCAACGCTTCTGTACACTCTCTACCCCCGCTACACTTTACTTTGGCTTTATGCCATTTCTTCAATGGATTTCTATGTTTTCGCTTCCTTCAGGGTTCTGGTCCTTCGTTGTTCTGCCACAACTCTTCTCTTAACTTAATTCTGCTCGCGCCGTTATGCTCCTCCACCTTCACTATAGCACTAAAGGCTTCCTTTTGTACTTTCGATGTGTACAAAGTTGTAACACAAGCTCTATGGATCTCTCCTCGAACCTATTGCTGACTAACAATTCTACACAACACTTCTTTTGCTGGAATTGTTATCTCTAAGACAACTCTACCCACAATCGCAATTGTGGAGTTGACTCAACAACTTCTACCCAACCGCAGTTGGAAGTTGTTTTATTACGCTTCTCTATATTTCATCTCTATTTTGCACCTGCAACAAAAGTTACGCAGAATCACTCTAGGCACACACAAATTATAATTCAATTACATAGTACACATTGTACAAACTCTTAATCGAGTTG
Organism: Pinus taeda; assembly: GCA_000404065.3. NCBI lineage: Eukaryota > Viridiplantae > Streptophyta > Pinopsida > Pinales > Pinaceae > Pinus > Pinus taeda. Next base: position 55,232 of record APFE031084360.1, read on the forward strand.
TTTGTATTAATAAACGAGTATTTACACAAGAGTCTCTCTCCCTGGCTTGATTTTCTGATCAATGGCCTTTCTTCTCTTGCCCGTAGGCTTACAATCTGACTCTTTGACTTCTCTAACTACTCTCTAGCTACTCCTCTATCTACCGACTAACTAACTTGTTCTCGCCTTTTAGGCTTACCTTTATACAAAAAGGTTCTGTTGAACTAATTCTAGTTCAGATTCTTAATTTGTGGAACTAACTCTTGAAATTCTTCTAAATCCACTTTTAACTCCTACTTATCCCTAAGAGTCCTCTCTAGTTCCTCGAATCATGAGACCTATAAAAGGTACAATTGATTTCCAACTCTCTCATCATCATTAATCACTCATGTTCTCCTACACTTGATACCATTTACAAATATCCTCACACTTATCTAATTAATTCCTACTTTAACCACTCAAAACATTAATAATTACATACATAAGAATCCAACTTCCTTGAAAACACAAGACCCCCTATGTATGCTAAAATACAATGATAGTTTCGAGTCAATGCTCCTGCATCAAATTATAAAAATTCTTGTGTTTTTAGCATTTAATGTCTTGTTGATGTATTCCATAAGGTTAGGTTTTATTTAAAAGGGCGTTAGAGAAGCAAATTCGAAGTTTTTCATGCATTTTTCAGCCATTTTCTGGGGCTAATGTCACACTTTATTTGCAGTTATATACTTTTTTAAAAGCCAAACTTTGTTTTAATTTTGTCCTTTGTTTACTGTTAAATGTAGCCTTCATTCCATATAAATTTTACACACTTTTAACAACTAAATTTGCTACTCTTATAATCTATTGTTTTGTTGTAGTTTGTCAGTCTAGAACCCTATTGTATAGTAGTTTTGAGTTTTCTTGATTTAGTGTGTTCAAGTAACATATATTAGACTCCTTACGTTAACCTTATCTTATAGATTGACCCATATGCCCTTTGAACCTGAGCCTTAAACTTAATCCTTCATCCACTGCAAATCTAGTTTGCCATACCTTTATTTAGTGTATTTTTGTTATAAAACCTGTTGACCACTACGTGTCAACGACCCATAGTAGTACACCCCCTTTTTTCGCAAAATGGATAGTGCCTGCTCGTTCCATGCCATCCATCTATCATCATTAGCCTGATCATCATGTTATAGTGTAAACCCATTTTGCATGTATATGATGTAAATAATATCAACAATGTTGATCTAGATTTTGATTGATATCAATATGGAAATATTCTAGATACTAAATGATGATATGAAGCCAAGGAGAAGTAGAGAATATTCGTGAAGAAACATGAGCAAGAAGCCAAGGAACAAAGCCATCAGGGAAGCCATTGGAAAGACATTGGAAGTCAATAATAGGAGAAGTCAAAGAAGAGCTATTGGAAGTCAAAGGAAGACCTATTAGAGCAAGAGAAGCATATTGGAAAAGTTCATCGAAAGCCATCATGAAGCCAAAGTGCAAGAGTGGAAGAGTGAGGAGGAGCCATAGGAAATCCAAGCCATGAGTAAGAGTAAAATATTGCATATGCTCAAGAGTAAGAGCCATATTAGAGATATTGCATGAAATATCGAAGGAGCAAACATATCAAAGGAGTTAACATTGGAGGAGCCATATCGGGAGTATCACATGTAATATATGCCCAAGAAGTCGCGCAAAGAGGAACACGCAACAAGGAAAGAGCCAACATAAACAACAATTGTCAGAAGAGCGAGGGTAGAAAATTACTTGTGAAGTCCCACCCGCGTGAAGTCCGACACTTGGAATACCGCATCACAAGTTATGAAAGGCTCGTCGCATTGAAAAATAAGGTGCAGACCTGATCACTCCATTATAAACCTCCTTATTGTAATATCGCATCCGCATGTATCGATACCTTCACATCGCAATTCATAAATGGACGTCACATTAAAAACTGCGATTGTGATATTATTGTGGACCCGCTACACCATTACAGCATGATTTAATGTTATATCGCATCCGCATTTGAAGTCATGTATTAAAAATGAATGTCACTTTAAATCTGTGATTGCGATATAAGTATGTAGACCTGCTGCACCATTATAATACGTCCTAAAGAAATATCGCATCCGTCGCATATCGCAAGACTTGAAGAGATGTAACAATGGAAAACCACTAATTGTGATAATGTTATGGACCCAATGGGTTTATTAACTACTGCTTAAGATCGCGTTGCATCCGCTCCATCGGTAGTAGCGGAATCACTGCGTTATGTGCGAATCTCTGAAAAATTCGATTGCGATTAAGGTGATGATGTGGTTGGTGGGACCACCCATTATATGTTTTGTTTTAACTATGTTAATATGTGAAGATCAATGATATTGATATCGGAGGACAGAGTATGTTATGGGCACGACTTGTAAAAGACCTCTGGAAGCTGTGATTGCGATTAAAGGAATGACATGGCACATGGGATCTCCAATATGGGCATAACCTCTCTTGTAATGCGATTTCCGTGAACAATTAATGTCTATTGTGTGAATATTAAAAAGGGCCTCTCTGATATAGTTTTAATATGCAACACTTTGGTAATTCGGCCTCTCTTCCGAATGAACGTGTCCTTTGAATATTGGTGAATTCGAAGAGACAGAGGAAGCCAAAGAGCGAGCACAGAGGAAGCCAAACGATCAAGTGAGCGAAAAGGAAGCGAGCGAAGAAGGAAGCCAAAGGTCAGATGTATCGGGAATATATAACATAGAACAAGGAAAGTTTGCAGCAAGTAAAATGGAAGAAAGAGAGTAAGCAGTAGGTCTAGGATTATAGGAGGAAGCCGAAGGACGAGCAACTCTGTTGATCGGGTTAAACTTTGAAAGGCTCATACTAGTGATGAATTAATCAGGTACGTAATGCAGCTTGAAGAGCAATTCCGTGAAAGGAAAAATAAAGTTTCATCTGACATCGTTTAAAGGGAGCAATAGCCAGCACCAGTATTGAAGCATATGTGAATCTGTTTATGGGAAATAAGATATAGCAAGGACGGTGAGAAGTAGTCATGCCTAAAGCATTTACCATGACAGTGAGAACAAAAGCTTGAAATAGAGAGTTGGTTTTTGTGCAGAGCTTAGTGCAGTTCATTGTAGACACACTGAAGTTGTGTGGAAACATTATTGGAGATCATGATGGCTATTTGATATCATCATGAGGTAACTTTGCAGACTCTGTGTGGATAGTATGAAGAGTTGTGAAGACTCCTTCATATAGACAGGTTGCCATTGATGATGTAGCATGGAGACTACAATGAAGCTGTAAATTGACAAAATTCAGTAAAGAAGATTTTGTGAGTAGAGAATTACTATCTAACATGCCTTGACAAGATAGGGTTGGAGCCCTTGGGGCTGGTGCCTCAGAATTGGAAGGATTGATTTCCTTGGAGTTGGTGCTCCTAAATCCAAGGTTGATGCCTTGACAAGATAGGGTTGGTGCCTTAGAGGTTGGAGCCTCGCAAAAGACCAAGTTAGTACCTGGAAATAGATTGAAGCCATATATATTGTATATGTTTTATTGTAAAGATTATATGAATAAAAGCATCTATTCCTATTGTTCATTTTTTATTCTAAATATAAATGTTTAACTGGTAAAAATAACAATTGAAAAGAAATATTGATTCACCCCCCCTCTCAGTATTTCCAACAATTAGTATCAGAGCTAGTACCTTCACTCAAAGCCTAACAGCTTGAAGGTTGATCTTTAGAACACAAATGGCAAAGCCAAGGAAGAAAGTGTCCAATCCTCCTAAAGATGTCTCTCCCTCTACCACTGAAATAGAAGACAATCAATTTGAGAAGGCTCCATGGTTCAATGGAATCTTTAATATATGGGGAGCAAGAATGAGGAATTTCTTAAAGACTCAAGGCATCGAAATCTAGGAATTAGTGATTGTTGATAGCATGATGGATGGAGAATCCAAGGAGTACAATGCAAAAGCAATAAAGGAAATCTTGAATGGGCTACCTGATTCTATAAAGAACAATTTAGGAAAATGTTCATCAGCAAAGGTTATATGGGACAAAATTCATGAGCTTCACTGAAAAGGAGCATTGACCATGACCACTAGTTGAGAAGATGATGGAAACCAAGAACAAAATCCAAAACTCATCATAGGCGCTGAAAATGAGAAATATGACATCAAGGCCAAAGAAGACCTAGAAGATGAAGAGAATGAAAAATATTTTGTAGAAGATCTCCTTGCTAAGCTTATGGCTGCCATGGAAGAGATTATCAATTTGAAAAAAGAAAACGAGGAACTTAATATGAAAGCACTAGCTAGTGACCAAGACCAAACAAGGAAGAAAGTTGACCTTGTCAAGCTTAAAGTACAAGAAAGGGATGAAGAGCTTGCCAAACTTGAGAAGGATTTCATCAAAGCAAAAGAAAGCATCATGAAGAAGGCATATCCATGACAAATCAATTGGATAAAGCAAAGAAACGAGAAGATACCTTGTCAATTCAACTTCAACAAAGGCACAAGAGCTTGAACAAAATTGAAGAAGAGATTGGTCAGTACAAGGTAGAGGTCTCCTCTCTCAAATCTCAACTACAAGAAGAAAGAAAGTTAGCACAAGGAGCTGAGAAGACAATGGAAGCATTGGCAATCATAGAAGGACAGGTTGATGAAGCAGAAAAGGAGAGAAACATCATGATATGTCAACTAAAAGAAAAGGATGGAAAAATCTTCAAATTAAAATCTAACATCAACCTTCTCAAGGCCGAAAGATGTAAAGCTACAAGGATCAAGGAAGAAATGGAGAGAAGTCTAGCAAAGGAAAATGAAGAAATCTTTAAAATGAATTCAGATATCATCTCTCTTAAAATAGAAGCAAATGAAGCTACTTGTATCAGGAAGAAACTAAGAAACAACTTGCTAAGAAGAGTAATGATTGTGAAAGATTGGAAAAAGAGATTGCCTCCATCAGGAAAAATGTTGAAGGGATGGACAAAATCTTGAAGAGCTCTCAAGCCTTGGATGACATGCTCAACCATCAAAGATGTCCATTTGATAAATCAGGTCTTGGGCATGCAGGTGAATCCTCAAACAAGAATGATAATGCTTCAAACAAAAGGGATGTGAGGAAGCCAGAAAGAAATGTTGATGCTCCTAGTTCCAACAAAGGTGAGGAGAAAAATCAAGGCAACAATGGAAGAAATCCTGCTCCAAGAAGAAATGTAGATAATGTCAAGGATGCGAGAAGTAATGGTTATCATCAAAGATCTCAAGGCAGAAAGACTTTAGAAGTACATCAAGGAAATCTCCATCTCCCAGGTACCAAAGTTTATTTCTTGGTTATTGTTATTCTTGTACAAACTTTGGACATATGGCAAAATATTGTAGGGCATATCACAAAGATAAATATAATGGTCCCTGTCAATCTCCGAGGAACAATTTTGCATGAATTCTTATTCATGAACAACATAGAATGCTTCAAGTGTCATAACATTGGTCATATGGCACGTAATTGTAACTTGACTTGGGCACCTTCTCAAGCTAGAAATATGTCAGATAAGAAAGTTACACAAGTATGGAGAATGAAGCAAATACAATCCGAAAGTCCCTTGAAATCTCCAACCAACAGCACATGTTATTAGCCTGATCTTCAAAAATCTAAGCATTTGATGGGAAGACTCTGCCAACAAAGATGATGCATACAATTAGGGGGAGCTTGTGATTCTTGATCATTATTGCAAAAGCTATTCGTGAAAGGGTCCTTATGAAATCCTTGATGAGCAATATTAACTATCATTCTTTGATAGATCATTTCTCAGGAGAACTACATTGAAGAACATGGCCTCTTAATTATTTTTTGGACTATTGTTGAAGATGTCTTCCACTTGATCACTAAGTAGAAATTGGAGTAGCAGAGAAGGTCATCTAATACTAGAAAAATAGGGCAAATAACTACGTTGCTGTTATTACAAAAGTTTATGTCTTGACTTAGATATTTAATGTGAGAATAGGTAAATTATGGACACAAATAGAGGCAACATTCAAACAAACAGATACATCTAGGAATGAAGCTTGAAGCAAGAGTAGTTGGCAGCATCTAATAAAACTAAAGCATTACAAAAAGATGCCAATCAGTGAAAAGTATTTAAAAGATAGTCACAGGTTGGATATCAAAATTTGCTAGTGGAGATAACTTTCAGAGACTTTTACAAGAACACAAGGAAAAGATGGCTCATCAAAAATACTATAGAAAGGAGAATGTTGTGTAGTCGAATATAACTTAGTAACTTAAGGAGAAGCACAGAGATACAAAGGAACTTGGATCTGAAGAAAGATAACAATTTCAGTGGAGTTTTCTCTTGATTCAGACTATGAAGGCCTCTTAATTCTAACTGTGGAGACAACAAATTATGGATTGAAGCATAAAAACTTGGACTGGAACATTTGGTGTGTGGCTATTTGCAATCTGTTTTGAAGCATTGAAGTGGAACATCTTTAAGAATTGTTGAATCCATGATAAAGTAGTTCTGAGACATGACGAGGGGATAATGTGCTAGTTGATGATGAGGCAACAATCCTTCTATCTTGAGTAAAAAGAAGAGCACCACGACAGGGGGAGTAACATACCCATAAAAGTATACTATTCATAAAGAACAAAAGTAATTTGATAGGGGGAGCAGTTCGACAGGGGGAGTCCTTGAGCTCTCCTTTGCCATTGATGTTAAAGGGGGAGAGAAGAAGAATATTGCCATTAATGACAAAGGGGGAGATTGTTGATCTAGATTGTCATTGATGTCAATATGGCAATATTCTAGATACTAAATGATGATATGAAGCCAAGGAGAAGAAGAGTAGATCTGTGAAGAAATAGGAGCAAGAAGCCAAGGAGCAAAGCCATCAGGGAAGCCATTGGAAAGACATTGGAAGTCAAGAATAGGAGCAGTCAAAGAAGAACTATAAGAAGTCAAAGGAAGACCTATTGAAGCAAGAGAAGAATATCGGAAAAGTTCATCAGAATCCATCATGAAGCCAAAGTGTAAGAGCGGAAGAGTGAGGAGGAGCCACAGGAAAGCCAAGGCATGAGTAAGAGTTAAATATAGCATATGCTCAAGAGTAAGAGTCATATCAGAGATATCGCATGGAATATCGAAGGAGCCAACATATCAAAGGAGTTAACGTTGGAGGAGCCATATTGGGAGTATCACATGTAATATATGCTCAAAAAGTCTTGTAAAGAGGAACACACAGCAAGGAAAGAGCCAATAGGAACTACAACTGTCGAAGAGCGGGGGTAGGAAAGTACTTGTGAAGTCCCGCACTTGGAATACCACATCACAAGTTATGAAAGGCTCATCCCATTGCAAAATAAGGTGCGGACCCGATCGCTCCATTATAAACCTCCCTATTGTGGTATCACATCTGCGTGTATCGGCACCTTCACATCGCAATTCACAAATAGATGTCACATTAAAAACTGCGATTGCGATATTATTGTGGACCTGCTACACGAATACAACATGATTTAATGTTATATCACATCCGCATATGAAGTCATGTATTAAAAAGGAATGCCACTTGAAATCTACGATTGTGATATAAGTATGCGGATTCGCTGCACCATTATAATACATCCTAAAGAAATATCGCATCCGTCGCATATCGCAAGAGTTGAAGAGACGTAAAAATGGAAAACTGCTGATTGCAATAAGGTTATGGACCCGACGGGTTTATTAAATACTACTTAAGATTGAATCACATTCGCTCCATCGACAATAGTGGAATCACTGTGTTATGTGCGAACCTCCGAAAAACTGTGATTGTGATTAAGGTGATGATGTGGCTGGTGGGACCACCCATTATATGTTTTGTTTTAACTATGTTAATATGTGAAGATTGATGATATTGGTATTAGAGGACATAGTATGTTATGGGCACAACTTGTAAAAGACCTCCAGAAGCTGCGATTGCGATTAAAGGAATGACGTGGCATGTGGGATCTCCAATATGGGCATAACCTCTCTTTTAATGTGATTTCTGCGAACAATTAATGTCTATTGTATGAATATTAAAAAGGGCCTCTCTGATATAGTTTAATATGCAACACTTTGGTAATTCGGCCTCGCTTCCAAATGAATGTGTCCTTTTAATATTGGTGAATTCGAAGAGATAGAGGAAGCTGAAGAGTGAGCGCAGAGGAATCTGAAAGATCAAGCGAGTGAAAAGGAAGCGAGTGAATAATTTTGAAGCCAAAGGTCAGACGTATCGAGCATCTATAACAGAGAACAAGGAAAGTTTGTAGCAAGTAAACTGGAAGAAAGAGAGAAACTGGTAGGTCCAGCAGGACAGGAGGAGGTCGAAGGACAAACAAATTTGTTGATCAGGTTAACCTTTGAAAGGCTTAGACCAATGATGCATTAATTAGGTACATAATGCAACCTAAAGAACAATTCTATGAAAGGAAAAATAAAATTTCATCTGACATTGTTTGAAGGGAGTAGTAGCTAGCACCAGTATTGAAGCATATGTGATTTTTTTCTTCTGGGAAATAAGAGATAGCAAGAATGGTGAGAAGCAGTCACGCCTGAAGCATTTACCATGACAGTGAGAACAGAGGCTTGAAACAAAGAGTTGGTTTTTGTGCAGAGCTTAGTGTAGTTCATTATAGACACACTGAAGTTGTGTGGAGACATTATTGGAGATCATGATGGCTATTTGATATCATCATGAGGTAACTTTGCAGACTATGTGTGGACAATATGAAGAGTTGTGAAGACTCCTTCATATGAAGACATGTTACCATTGATGTTGTAGCATGGAGACTACAGTGAAGTTGTAAATTGACAAAATTCAGTAAAGAAGATTTTGGGATCAGAGAATTACTATCTAACATGCCTTGACAAGATATGGTTGGCGCCCTTGGCGCTGGTGCCTCAAAATTGGAAGGATTGATGTCCTTGGAGTCGGTGCTCCTAAATCCAAGGTTGGTTCCTTGACAAGGCAGGGTTGGTGCCCTAGAGGTTGGAGCCTCACAAAAGACCATCTTGGTGCTTGGCAATAGATTGAAGCCATATATATATTGTATCTATTTTATTGTAAAGATTATATGAATAAAAACATCTATTCCTATTGTTCATTTTTGTGTTCTAAATATAAATGTTTAACTGGTAAAAATAACAATTGAAAATGAACCACAACCTAAAAAAAAAACAATTGAAAAGAAATACTGATTCACCCCCCCAGTATTTCCAACAAGCAGAACTGTGTCATGTATGTAACAACCTAGGTAAACCTAACTTTCTATTGACGATCTCCATTATGGGATATTTTTTGTCTCATCGATCCATTCTCGGATGGTTGGCAAAGTTTTCCTCCAGTTTTACCCCAAAGCCAGAATGGATTTTGTCGCTAGGATCTTAGGTGAATCTTAGTGTTCTAGATCGAGTCTATGTAAAAGTAATTTGAGAATAATCCTAACTATTTGGTTAGGTTATTTTATTACAAATTGCTTGGTCTACTGGATTATGTTTGTGTCGCCGAAATGGGTAGTCTGTGAGGATCTATTACAAATGGGCTTTCCCCTTTATGATGTAAAAAATATGAAAATCATGATGTAAACTAGTGTCTTGAGGGTTGGAAAAATAATTTATCCCCTCATAGGTTATTTAATTAATTTTTCTCGCAAAAAACTTATTAAAATCCTAAGCCAAAAATTTAATTAATTGTAGGTCCTGGGTAAATTTAAATTCTCCAAAGGCAAAATTCATTGGTCCTTAAAAATTAAATTTTAAAAGATCCCGAGACTAAGGTAAATTAATTATTTTGCCAAATTTTAAACTTTTGATCCCTGGAGATTAAGTCAAAGTCATTTTTTTGGGGAAATTATTTTTGAGTTAATTAAAATCCATTTAATTAAAAAATTCGAATTTCCCCAAATCTTTAAATATTTCAACGAATGAGACTAAAAGAAATTTTAATCTTCATCAACAGTCAAGATTGCTTTGACGAGGACCACTCAAATTAGCCGTTGGAGGATTTATCTTCAAATAGGAAGTCATTTGTCAGTCAATTCATCCGACCTTTGAGTCGTGTGCTTAGCAAGAAACTCCTGTGCAATATTTTTCTCGATAGTAAAGAAGGACTTTGGGGTTAAGTTTTTCTGGTGTTACTCTTCATGGGAATACTGCAAGATGTGTTGTTTTCATGCATAATTTTTTCTAAAGCCATTAATGATAGCTGCTAAAGAGTAATTTGAGTACATGTATCTTGCTCAGTTGTTGGGGTTTGAATAATAATCTAAATTTTGAACATAATAGAAGGTATCTCTATTTGTATGAGTTTTATTATTATTTTCTCTCTCTATTTTTAATGGCTGGATTGAGTTTTGTAGGGAAATCTTCATTTTATATCATCGAGCATTTGGGGAAGTTTTCAGTTGGACCAACCAACTCCCAATCCGTGTTTTCTGAGGAGGCCAATAAAATTAATCTCGGCTTATCATAAGATTTTTTGTTGGTGATGCATGAAGGGTTTCGAGTTAGCACCTCTTTAAAATTTAAAAAATTTATTTTTTTTGTGTGGCATAATGATAGATCTGGCTGATTAGAGCCAGTTTGTAAATTTTGTAATTATTTTTCTAATGTGGGTTTTTCTAATATTTAGTTTTTATCATTATATATTTCGTTTGGGTGTTTTCTTGTTGTCATGCAACTACATATCTAGGCCATGGAGGGTAAGATCTAGATCTCTAGGGGTTTATCAACATAATTTGTAGGGAAATTTAAAAAAAAAAAATTGCAGTACAAGGGTTTAAAAAGTTTTGAATCTGGAAATTTTTATAAGGGTTCCAAAATTCTTAGATCTAGAAATTTGCATGAGGGTTTGAGGGTTAAATCTGAAGCAAGTGGATTCAACATTTTAATTAAGATTTCCATAATTTTTTCAAAGAGTTGGCTCCATTTTTTTTTTTTTTTAATTTAATTAATTATTTATTTATTTATTTATTTTTTTTTCGATTTTTTGCCTGGGTTTTTGGGTTCATTACAAAATTTTGATTTTTTTTAGGGAACCCTTATCCCTCCAATATCGTCCCTTCATCTCTGCCCTCTCGCTGTCCCTTCCTTTGCGTATCTCCACCTCTATCCCTCTTTGCCTGTTTCCATCCTTTCTCTATTGTGTCCTCTTCTCATCCCTAATGCTACTCAACTTTCTCTGCTGTGTATAATCCTCATCCTCCTGCCATCTTTCTTCCTGCAAAAAAGAAAAAGTGTCAAACCCCTGCTCATAGTCTTTCCCTCTTCCATGCTGCCACACATGCGTTTTAACTCATCTTCTGCCAGCTCATCTCTTCCCAGCTCTTGGTCCTCCTCATCGGCCTGCATGTTGCAACTCCAAACACTGTATGTCCTCCATGCTTCTCCCTATGCCTCTCCCTCAAATCCCTTCACTCGAGTTCCTCCTACGACATTCCTCAAACTCGCTGCAGTCATTTTCATTGCCTCCTCTCCCTTGCCTGTGTACTGCCTCCTAACATTGCCATCATCCTACTTGCACACACAACAAAACACACATTTGACTTTACATTTTTTTGTTTTATTTGTTTGTGTTTTGATTAGGGTTAGGTTTTAGTTTTATTAAAAGTTTGAAATTATTTTTATTTGGTTGTTCTCATTTCCTTTTTTATTTTTGATTTTGTTTCTTTTTTGTTTTAGTTTTTTAATTATAATTCATGACTTTGACTTTTTTAATTTCTTTTATTCTTTATTTTTAATTTTTTTTAAAAAACTAAAAATATCTAAAAAAATTAAAACATAAAAAAATCTAAAAAATTAAAAAATTAAAAAATATTAACATTTTTTTTTGTTAAGCTAAGATGGAACCATTTATATTAGAACAAGTTAAAACCAGTGCATACATACGATGGCCTCAACCCGCCCCGAAGGGAAACCGGGTCTTTTGGCCATCTGAAGTTCTTAATAGCCATCCAAAAACAAAATTTACTGAGTCTGTTTATCCATGCTATATGTACTAACCATTCAAAGAAACTAACACTGTTTGCTAACTGCATTATAAAAGATAACAGAGGGTAGCATGCTGTTCAGCTTCCTAACTAAGGAGATAATAGACATATCTTGAAAAATCATTCTTCCATTGCGCTCGGTTGGTGCTCCTCCTCTTTTGCTTCCTGAGTAAGCTTCTTTAGCTGCTGCTGTATCTCGTCAAGCTTGTCATCCTGCATCATAAGGGTTATCTGAAGGTTGTTCATCTCTTTCTTTAGATTTGGAATGCCTTGGGCCAATTCAACCATCTCCATGGCCACCTGTTCCATGGCCTTTGCTAACAACTGCTTCATGACCCAATACACATGTAAGGCCTGTTTGTACAGGGACATACGTCCTCTGGTGTTTCCAGGGTTTGGCAACAGATATTCCTAGTCCTCCATCTCAGATTCTTACTGCTCTTGGGTCACCTCCTCCTCCAAATGCTGAATTATCCTCCTAATATCTGCATGTGTGTCTTTACTATATGCCATCTCTGCATACTGCACTTGGAGTTTCATCGTTTACCTTCCACGTTTGTTTCCTGCTATTTTGGTGCGTCCCTGTTCCTGATGACTGGCTTGGCAACGTCCTCTTCTCCCTCTGCAGCCCCTTCCTCGTCCTGCTCCACCTACATTGTATTCCCTTTCCCTGCTTCCCTGTCCTATTTCGCTGGCGGGTGATCCCGTGTCTACTTCCTCTTCCCGGCCTCTGATTTTCTTATCTCTTATATCCACCTTTGCTGATAGAGTTTCTTCCATAATTCTCTCTTTACCTCTTTCGCTTTCCCTTATCTGCGGTTGACTGTCCCGTTCCAGGTCGTATATCTCCTCCATGTCAGCCTGGGTCTGTTCCTCTCCCACCCAGTGATCCTGCTTAATGCCTTCAGATCGCGAAGGTCTTCTTCCCTTGCTCTCAGACATTACAGTCCTCTTCATTCTGTCCTCTATTCTCTTACACTGGATTTTCCTTAACCCAGGAGGTCGACCCTGTGCGATTCCTCCTGCTCCGGTTATCACCTTTTCCTTCCTGCCTCCGCTCACCTCAAGGACGCTCCTTTCTTGCTTGCCCTTATGCCTCCACCTGTATCCACTCCCTCTCACTTACCGACCTCTCTTGTGTTGCTGCACCGTCTTTCTCTGCCGCCTGCACTCGCCATAATAGCCCACTCCTCCTCGGTTTTCCCTTGTGCGACCTGGTCCTTGTCCCATCACCGTCTGTCGTCACCTCCACCACCTCCGAGCTTAAGATCATCCTTCCTGCTGCAATTTAAAATGATGCCCGGTCTACCTAATGTACAATCCACCTGTCGTGATCTCTTGATGCAAGGTGGCTCATAATTTCCGCCCCTCGTCCTTTTACTGCCTTCCCGTATCGCCGTGTTAACCACCTTGATCGGGGGTAAAAAATATTAACATTTTAAAAAATGTTAAAAAATATTAAAAAATTGTGGTAACTTTAGAATTGGTAACAAAATAAATCAAATGCGGTACTTAAGCTTTCACATTAAAATTTTTAATGTGGCCTATGGCCCATTAAAATTTCAATTAATTTGTTTTACTTTTGCCAGATAATTTTTTTTCTTCATTTACCACATTAAGTTAATTGCCTAAGGGATAATTAAATTATTAATCTAAAGTTCGTTGGTGTCCTTTCGTGGTAGTGATTTCTCTATTGTCAAGTGTGATTTTTTAAAATCATTGACTATTGTAGAATGATAAATTATTTTGGTTATTAATGATAAATCATTTTAAATCTGGAATCATTGCTTAGCATTTAAATTTCATAATTCTTCACAAGATTTAATTGCTAGGATATCTTGCGTGATAAGGTTTTGGGCGTTAACATTTAATTGTTCATGATCGTCGCTTTGCCAGATTTATAAATTGGTTGGGATAACTTGTTTCTGTTTAGTCTATGGTTAATTGAATATAAAGGGATTGGTCTATAATTATTTTTATCTTGTGGTTGTGTCTTATTTTAATCTATCCATCTCAGTTGACCAATATTTGTTCTATATTTGTCAAGTTGTCCATCTTTAAGTCTCCTAGAGCCTGTGTTTCACAGACTATTCTCATTCATTCACCTTAGGGACTACCGCCCTTGACTTTTCTAGGAGAAAGTCTAAATGAAGTGAGTAAGGATTAGAGTGACATCCCTTACTCTGAGCGTTGTTGTTGTGCCTAGACACTTCCTGCGAAAACATTCTTTTGTGTCGTTGTCGGGGATATTTTATTCTCGACGTTTCAACGACATTTCCTTAGCATTCTTATCATTTCTCATCTCTCATTCGAGCTGACAAAGCCAATACTTCTTGGCATTTCCACCAAGGACTAATTTATTGGGCCTTGGATTTACAACATTTCATCTCATTTTTCTGGCGTCATTTTGTCTCTTCATTTCTCACCATCCTAACTCTCGTCATCTCTCATATAATTGTTGGGTATACGACCAAAGTCTCACATTGACTAGAAGTGGGGAGGATCATGGTTATATAAGGATGAACACCACATATCTCCACAATGGTATGATATTGTCCACTTTGGGCCTAAGCCCTCATGGATTTGCTTTTGGACTTACCCCAAAAGGCCTCATACCAATGGAGATATTTGTCCATCGTTATATAACCATGATCCTCCCCACTTCTATTCAATGTGGGACTTTGGTCGTATACCCAACAATTAGATGAGAGATGATGAGAGTTAGGATGGTGAGAAATGAAGAGATGAATTGACGCCAGAAAAATGAGATGAAATGTTGTGTTAGACTCTGTCTCATCTAAGAGATTGATTCTTCTTCAAAACCCTGTTTTGAAGAAGAAATCATTAATGTGTTGTTTTAAATTATGTAATTCATCTTCAGCTCTTCAAAAATTAGCAGCGTCTTCAAGCTCCTACCTCTGCAAAAGCACAAAGAAAACAAATTCAGCATGAGGCCAGCATGAGGCTTATGAATAAACGACAGCCCTTTCAATTTCAATCGGCATTTACGAAAATACAGAGAAATCCTTCCTTTTCTATGATAGAAGTTAGAGATATTCTTCATTTTCAAAATATACTTGGAGAGAAAAATGTCATTCAGGATAAAGATGAATTGGCTACGGCAAATCATGATTGGATGAGGAAATATAAGGGTTCAAGCCAATTCCTACTTCGTCCTAGGAACACTGAAAAAATCTCACAGATCCTAAATTATTGTAATTCAAGATGTCTAGCGTTGTTCCACAAGGTGGTAATACTGGCCTCGTGGGTGGGAGTGTCCTTGTTTTTTATGAGGTGATTGTTAATCTGGGGTTGATGAACATCATAATTTCCTGTGATAAGGTTAGTGGCATCTTAGTTTGTGAAGCTGGTTGCGTCCTGGAGAATCTTGACACATTTTAGCTGATCAGGGGTATATGATGCCCATTGACCTCGGTGCAAAAGGTAGCTGGAGAATCTTGACACATTTTAGCTGATCAGGGGTATATGATGCCCATTGACCTCGGTGCAAAAGGTAGCTGTCAAATTGGTGGGGTAGCTGTCAAATTGGTGGAAATATTTCCACAAATGCAGGGGGCATATGTCTTTTCGATATAGGTCTCTTCGTGGAAATGTTCTAGGGCTTGAAGTTGTTCTTGCAAATGGCACTGTGGTTGATATGCTTGGAACCTTGAGAAAAGACAATACGAGATATGATTTGAAGCAGTTATTCATTGGAAGTGAAGGCACCCTTAGCACAGTCACAAAGGTTTCAATTCTTGTACCACCAAGGCTTTCATCAATAAATCTTGCCTTTCTTGCATGTGGAGATTGCTTGAGCTGCAAGAGATTTCTCTCTGTAACTAAAAGGAAATTGGGAGAGATTATCACAGCATTCGAATTTTTGGATCTTGCTTCTCTGGAAATGGCTTTGAATCACTTGGAAGGTGTCAGGAACCCTTTACCTTCTTCAAAGGGAAAATTCTATGTTTTGATTGAGACTACTGGTAGCAACCAGTTGCATGACAAAGCAAAGTTGGATGCCTTTCTGGAGAGTTGTCTTGAAAATAGTCTCATTGTTGATGGTAGTGTGGCACAAGACTACAATCAGATTGCTGCATTTTGGTGAATACGTGAGGGTATTACAGAGGCACTAGGGAGAGCAGGTGCTGTTTACCAATATGATTTAACACCTATTCAACACCTATATGAACTTGTTGATGAAATGCGCACGAGGGCATGGTGTGTTTGACACAGCATTCAATTGGTTATGCTCAACTTTGCTCAACTTTTAGAGTCAGTTGCGAGGGCATTCTACAGGATGGGTGCAATTTTCACCCAGCTTTCAACCCCTGGTTTTCCTCACCACTTGGAGATGAGACTATTATCCTCATACTGAGACACTTCTGGCCACTCCTTGAACGTATATTAAGTTCTGATCATATGCAAAATGTTTGTTTGTCAACTGCTGTTTGTAAAGCCCTGTCACAAGCTATTCAAGCCTCAGGTCGGAACTTCTTAGCACTGTTAGACCGATTTTGCGTTCACTTTCAAGTGAATGCCACTCTTTCAGAAAACAATTTAGTGGCCTGCTATGGATTTAGATGTTAATCAGGGTGTAATGGTGATTTTCCATTATCTGCATGGTGTTATTTCAGTCGAAGGGGTGTAGTAATTGATGAGTGTTATCCCTACTTTGACAACGATGGTTGTAATCACCCTGGTTGCGAGCCTTCATACCCAACACATCGGTGTGTCAAGCACTACAAGGATAATCCAAATTAATCACACTCCAAGCACTACAGTTCAAATGCATACAGAATCAAATCAGATCCATATAATATAATGGCTGAGGTTTTCACTAATGGTCCGATAGAGGTCTCATTTTCTGTTTATGAGAACTTTGCCCATTATGAAACCAGAAATGGTAATTCCAGAATCTGCCCATTCTGCATATGATAAAGCGGCCCAATATCTTAAAATCAAACTATGGCGTGTACCAGTGAATGAAGATTTCCAAGCAAATGTAAAAGCAATCCAGCGTTATTTGAACAAGAATACGGTTATGATTGTTGGCTCAGCACTGGGTTTTCCTCATGGTATCATTGATCCCATCGAAGAACTTGGAGACTTGGCCTTGCGCTGGGGTATTTGCTTTCATGTATACATTGTGGGAAGACCAGACATGACAGTCATTGCATTTGGATCAGATAAGCTCGATATTTTTAAAGTGAATGATGTTCTGTCGATACGAGGATGGCATCTAAATGCTTTACAAAGACCTAACAGCATACACATATGTCTGAGTCTTCAGCATACCCTTATAGGAGAATATTTCTTGAAAGATCTGAAAGAAGCGGTTAAAACTGTGCAAGAAAATCCAAGTGCATTTGAAGATGGCATGGCTCCAATATATGGATCTGCTGGAAAGATGCCAGATAGAAGGATTGCGTTCAAGGGTGTTAAGCCCTTTTTCCAGGAAGAACAAAAACATTCAAATGACAGAGATGAAAGAGGCTGGGGATATCTGGAGAGAGCAGTCTTTGCCATTTCTCATTCAACAAAAGCCGCAAATGCCTGGACGCGTGGATTCATGTGCTCAACAGATATGCCCATTATTATCGGATAAGAAAGATTGTAGGGGGGTCGATTTCCATCAGATATATGCGGTGATTCATTCCAGAATATTCTCCTAATTTCGGTAAATGGCCAACGCATTTCCAGATTTGGGGAGCAGTTGCAAACTGGCAGTCAGGATTCGATTGCCTGTAGCTTCAGCAAATGGGATTGACACCTGCCCTTCACTTTAGTCACCAGAAGACACCTGTTACCAGATGCATAAAATTCGTTTTCTTATTTATAACCTCAGTTAAGCAGCGCTCCAAAGATTTCAAAATAAACAAATTCGCCTATTTTCATCCTTAATTATGATTTCATAAATCCCTCAGCTGGCCAATTATCATAAGATTTACAGAACGATGTTCTATGTTTAGGAAACGCTCTTTCCTACTTTTTGTAATGATAGTTAAAACAACGCCCCCGTTTTTGGGCAGCAGTTTGATTTTATTATTGTATTAAAACAAATTCATTTGTAATAACAAATTCATTTCTATAACCTCAGTTAAGCAGCGCTCCAAAGATTTCAAAATAAACAAATTCGCCTATTTTCATCCTTAATTATGATTTCATAAATCCCTCAGCTGGCCAATTATCATAAGATTTACAGAACGATGTTCTATGTTTAGGAAACGCTCTTTCCTACTTTTTGTAATGATAGTTAAAACAACGCCCCCGTTTTTGGGCAGCAGTTTGATTTTATTATTGTATTAAAACAAATTCATTTGTAATAAAAAAAGAGAAGAGTCAGGGGAGAGATTTTTTCTGAGTGCTGAGTGCTGGGAGCTGCTGGAGCGTAGCAGAGCTTTCTTGTATAGTTTGTGGCAGAGAATTTAATGGAATTTCACAGCTCTGTTTGCTGAGATTCATGTGGTATGTGAATTTAGCATAGGTTTTCCCTTTGTCTCAAACTGTTAAACTGTTGTGTTTCATTCACCTCATTATCATATCTAAATGAGAAAATGAAGTGATTAGGTAGGAATTCATAGTATTATATGCTCCTCCTATAAATTTGCTCACATTCGGTGTTTTCTTCTGTTTAAGGAGGATTCAGAGTTATTGTCTGCCCTCCTTAGCTCCTCACCAGTCTTTCCATCCCATTGAAATCCAGATTTGATGCTAAGTTTCATGCCTACCTTGCCTCAGTTAAAAATCTGTGTTGTTCATTATATTTTTCTGTTTCAAACTGTGATCTCGCCCATTCAGCCCAGAAAAACCCCATTGTTTAATTAAAAACCCCAAAATCAAACTTGCAGATCAATTTACTAGCCTAAAATCTTTTTTCCTAATTGGTCAACTCATCCCATTGACAAAATCCATCGAGTTTTGACCCGAGAGAGCCTTCTCATACCTCGTAGGGCTAGCTACGAGGTGAAATGGTTTGATGTAGCCTTGAAGATTTGCCTTTCTCAGCCTGAGGTGAAATCTCAAGCGCTAACAGTTATCACTATCAAAGAGTTCTTATTTTCACTTGATATTGACAATATCAACTTGGTTAAGTTGCAACGTTACATAAGCAACATGGCCGCACGAGTTACCCACTTGCCCGAGATTCAACCCTTGATTCTTCGTGTCACTAACATCAGCCCCTGAATGACAGAGGAAGAATTTCTGAATCAACGACACAGGAACTATAGCCTTGTCCTGAGGTATCCATGGAAACAGCTACCCGATTCAGGAGCAGAGGCATTAGTAGAGTTGGACAACCTAGACAGAGCCATAGCACTCAACCAACGAATATTGTCACGAAACCCCTCTGAATTAAAACTGGAAAAGGTGAGGTATACAAGAGTTCTAACCAATTTGCTTCATGATATATTGGTGGTAGAGAATACGAAGAAGAGTGAGATGCGAGAGAAACTGAATGTTATTAAATCATTTCTTGAGTTTAGGATTGGAGGAAGTTTGGATGAGATCGATGAGTATTTGCACAGTTACAGGTTTAGCCCCCAGTACTTAGTTTAGTGACACATTTTAAAGAAAAAGACGTTGTTGAAAGAGAGAGAGAAGAGGTTGCCAAAGAAGTTGATATTTGCCTTTGGAGTCATGCTAAGTGCGGTTCCATCTCTTCCACTGACTTTTGCTCTCTTTTTGATTCATTTCCTCCTCCATTTCGACAAAACCATGACATTTTGTACAAATCCATTAAGAGTTTAGTGGAGAGGCACAGGTTGGGGGTTGAGGATGCACAAATGTTATGGAGGTTAATTGATGTCTTCAAACTCTCCCCTTCAATATATGACAAGGCTTTGAAAATCCCAGCCTTTTTGTGCCAACCACGTGTATTAGAAACGGTGCTGCAGAAATATAGCCAAGAGCTGGAACAGATTGGAGATGCAGAGAATAATACAGACAGAGGTAGAAAGAGGCAAAATCTAAAACAGATTATGCACAAATTTATTAAAGTGAACTTGACACTCTTTGAGGAAAATTCCCGTCATTTCGAAGAGATTATAGAACTGCAAAAACAATATGTTGCCCCTTTTTCCATTGCTCCCCCACATCACGCCTCTTCCTTGCCGTTATAGTTCCGCTGCCACCTATTGTCGCACACCGTCATATGCTTGTATCATCGCCCCGCCATTGCTCCGCTGCACAAAACCTTGTCCACAGTCAACCCCACTACTCGTTTTTCCGAGAGCGTTCCATTTTTCAGTCAAACCTTGTCGTTCCATTTTTTCCTATGCATTCACTGTTAATAAAAAAAAAGGAATGGGTTGCTACCATTGGGTGTGTCCCTGGTCAGACGTTGGGTCATACCGGATCAGTTTATTTGTGTACGCTAGATCATACAATACGACAAATCAATTTACATGTGGTCGTGCCGTTTGGACTTCGGTCGTGCCATTTGGAC